>DF237624.1:15975-38211 GCA_000708835.1 Klebsormidium nitens
TTGTGCGCCGGATGGTCGGACCTTGCGCTTGATGGGCCAGGCCGGCCATACCCTGCAAGATGTACCAGGAAAAACGCCCATTAGATTCTTCAGAAAGTAATACAGCGTTTCTTGGTACGCCTGGATTGTGCGCCGGATGGTCGGACCCTGCGCTTGATGGGCCAACCCGGCCATACCCCGCAGGATGTACCAAGAAACGCCCTGTAGATTCTTAGAAAGCAATACAGCACTTCTTGGTACTCGAGTGCTCCCAAGCTGCTCCGCGCGCTGAACAACCACACACTGTTTAAGGGGCCAGCAGGGTTAACCAAGAAACGCCCTATAGATTCTTAAAGAGTAATACAGTATTTCATGGTACACGAGCCCTCCCAGGCTGCTCCGCACGCACACCCCGACACACAGTTCAAGGGGCCGGCCATACCCTGCAAAATGCACTTGGCCATACCCCACCAAAAGTTTGAGGGGCCCCTGCCAGCAGCCATACCTTGCAAAAACGTATCGAGAAACGCCCATTTGATTCTTAGGAAGTAATACAGCCTTTCTTGGTACACACCCCCGCACTCTGCAAGGCATCGCACCGTTCTGAGGGGCCCGACCAGACGTACCAAGATGTACCAGAGAGGGCCAGGAATCTGATGTTTGAGGTGGGAGATGCAGGCATCTGTCACGAGGGGGCGCGCATGAGTCTAGGTAGTCGAAAGGGCGGGTTTGCCGCTCACCTTGGAACGCGCTCCTCACCAGCACGCTCCTAGTGGCAGTGGGCTGTGCCGCAAACGTGGCGCTCCTGCGTGACAGCGCGCACAGACCCTCTGCGCGGTGGACGGGAGGCTGCCCGGGCTGCGCCTCGTCACTGGCGGCGTGCTGATGGCAGGCTGCGCCAAGACTGCAGTCCGACTCAGAGTGGTCCCCAGTCGCACAGCGGGGGCCAGTGGTTGGGTCCAGGCTGTCGTTGACGTCGCAGTCAGCGCGCGCAACCCCTACAAGCGCTCGATGGGTCAGAAATGTTGGTCACGTGCAATCGACCGGGCGCCAAGTACCCTGCTCGAGACACTGCCGGCAGCCCGGCCATAACCCCCATGACGTACCAGGGTTCAAATTCTTAAGAGAAACACGCCACCTCCTGGTGACATGCTGATGGCGCGCTGGCCCGACCACACCCTCAAGGATGTACCGGGAAAGAGCCTTCAGATTCTCAGAATAAAAAGCAACTTCCTGGTTCGTGCTGCTGGCGCGCCCCGATTCGTGCTCGCAAGTAACAAAGGTCGGCTCCCATGCTTCGCGCCGTCACTGAACCAAGGCCAGGGAAATGCAGTGCAGCACAAGGGACTGCAAAACGCTCACCTTGCGATCTGCTGAGCACCGGACGACGGCTGCTCGTGGCAGGAAGCCGCCCCGGCCGGAGGTTGTTTGACGGCGCGCAAAGGCCCTCACGTGCGGGGCGCTGCGCGTACTGCGCCTCGTCGTTGCTCGAGCTGGCGGCGGCGCGCTCGTGCTGTGAGGGGTCCAGAGTAGGATGAGTCGCGGCAGCGGCGGAAGGCTCGTCTGCATGGCGCGTGCCGTGAACGCCGGTGCCTTGAGATCCTGCGCACGATGTCTCGTGAATCTCACATGATCCGCCCCAAAGATCAAGAGCATGCAAGCTGTCCGCCCGTGACCGGCAAAGACGCCACTATGTGGTACATGCTCATGGGGCTGCGGGCCCGGCCACAACCCCCAGAATGTATCAGAGAGCTGCCTAGTAGTCTCTGAAGAAAGATTGAGATGATCTTTGGTACACTTCATGAAAGCTGCAAGCCCAGCCATACCCCCAAGAATGCGCCCGGCCATACCCCGCAAAATGCACCCGGCCATAACCTACAAGATGTACCAAGAAAGGCCCAATAGATTCTTAGAGAATAATACAGCTTTTCTTGGTACACAACCCTTCTCTGCCCCGCATGCGCCACACCGCACAAGGGGCTAGCCATACCCCGCAAGATAAGTGAACCAGGAAACGTGCCAATAGATCCTTAAAGAAGAAAACAGCATTTTCCTGGTACACTCCCTTTTGTCGAAAGTCGCACACCGGCCATACCCTGCAGAATGCACCCAGCCGCACCCCCCAGAATGTACCAGAAAACGCCCAGAAGATTCTTAACAAACAATACAGCGTTTCTTGGTATACGATCGTGATGAGAAGCAGGGTTGGTGTACCGAACAACGCTCTTCCTTGGTACACTGCTTTTGGGGGCGCCGCATCAAACCTCTTCAGATGAACCAAGAACCAACCTTCTGTGTTCAACATCACACCTCCAGGAGTTATTGGATGTCGCGCAATCACTTTCGATCTGCCAGCCAGGGTGCAAGCTGATGGGCGCTTGCCTCAGTGATTTCTCATGTGACAATCTCGGGCGCTCACCTGCTGCTGCGATCCATGACTGAGGAACAGCAGATGACCCAGCTCCCTTCTGCAGCTGCTCGCGTTTAGGACAGGCATGGTTTGCCTTCCTTCGCGCCTTCTCGCGCCCCTGAACCCATGCTGCAAAAAGAAGAGGGTAGGGTCAGCGCGTGCGCTGGTGGGCCTGCAGCCGTGCAAAGACCTGCACGATTCAAGGTCGGGATGCGGGATGCTCAGACACGATCGAGATGTGTGTGTGTCTCGGAACCCTTACCTGCACGGTCGCTGTCGATCTTGAAACATCCCTTTGATGGCCCGTGGCTATCGCAGAAGTATGCGACCGCCCCTCCCATCTTGCCCCCGCGGAGCCCATACTCCGCGGCCGTCTCGCACTCGCGGCAGTAAATGGCATGCGGGTCTAAAAAGAAGAGAAGAAGAAGACTTAGGGAATCATGCAGGCACAGGACCGATTCCAACCCACCCCCCTGCGTACAGGACCGGCCATACCACCAAGTTTCGGCGCTGTACCAAGAAACGACCCATTGATATCTAAAGAAAGAATTGGCCAGAACATGGTACACCTCTCAACACAAGCCCGGCCTGCCTTCAGACTCTGGCGCCATTGTTACGTTTTAGGGCACGCCAAGCCATGCCACTCAGTTTTGGCGTTGTACCAAGAAATGACCCATTGATATCTTTAAGAAACAGTTGGTCAAATCTTGGTACACCTCTTAACCCAAGCCCAGCCATGCCACGAAGAATTTCCAGAAGGTTCTGCTGATCGATTGTGATGAACGATGATCAATCCGCCGTTGTAAAGAATACCCTTCCTGAAACAATTGTATGTTCGATAGGCTGATGTCCTGCTCTTCATCAAAGAGTGAAACACAATGATCCTTAATCCTCCTGCTTGCGAGCCAGCAACCGAGAATTCGCTGACCTTAAGAGCTGGCTTTCGAAGAACCAAACAAACGGTCTTTTGCTCACCGCGTCCTGCATCCCAATCCAAAGCTTCTTTGAGCACCCGCGCACTGTGACGCTTTGCTTTCTGATCAGCAGCGCTGAAGCGCCGACCTCTTGGAATTCTGCGAGCAGGCTGCCCTTCATACTCTACCCCTTTTAAGCTCTTGCACCGCCGCCGGCGAGGGACAGGAATGTCATTGCTTCGCGAATCGACAGCAACGATTAGAAACTCCTGCCTTTCTGCACTAATTGTGATGCGCTCCCTGTACTCTGCGGCGCGCGCAAAGCGTGCAGCCTGGCAGACCCTGTGATCAGACTTGACCCTGCCACAAGGCCGGCTTGTCGCCATTTTCTAACAAGCACTAGCTCCGCTGGTCACATTTGCAACCACACGAAAGAGAGGTCTGAATTGCCCACAGCGACTGAGGCACAATTTAACTCAGAGCAGACCCACAGCTTCAGAACAGAGCACAATACTGAAGTGTCAGAGCAAGGCACATTGTTTGCCCCCAAACGCTCAAGCAACTCCAGAGACATGGTAATGATGGATTCTAACTCCCAAGTAGGAAAGGCTGCCAGCGCAATCACTTACTCCAGGCCTGAAACGACTTGACCACTTGGCGCTTGCAGCTCCGCCCGGCAGTTGCTATTAGTATTTTACTCAGCTTTGCATGAGGCAAGTTGCAGCACATTGGCAGCTGGAGACTACCGTAGTCCAACGTAATGATTCCGAATAAATAAATAATTATCTGCGTTCGGAAAGTCAGAAATTCGGATTTCCCATTCGGAAAGTAGAATTTCGGAAAGGTAAAATAACTTTGAAATAGTCCTCGGAAGCCGTAAAACTGCCAAAAACAGCCGAAAACTCCCCTTCCAAGTCAGACCATAGGGCATTCGGATTCTGGTCGGAATCAGCATACATAATTCCACTTATTTGGTCGGATTGTTGGAAAATAATTTGAAATAAAATCGTTCGGAATCATCACGTTGGACTACGGTACATGTGTTACCTATGTGACATAGAAGTGGCAGCGTCCGTGGATTGGACCCGGGAACGGTCTGAAGTGGTAATGGTGCGCATAAGGTCCCGCCCTTATGGCGCATAGGCTATGCTCGAGGGGCTGACCTGGTAGACTGATTGTAGGTGACGCGAATCGGTGCACGCGCGCACTCAGGGGCGCGTTGCACAACTGCTTGAGGAACGCGCATGTGAGCTCGCCACCAGCCATGGACGTCATTGGAATTTCATGGACGACCCATGTAAATGAATGGAGGGCTGGGCCACGCGTAAGCCGGGCTGCATGCGCCGTAAGAATTGGAAATATGATATGGCACATGGACACCAAGCCGAGTTTTAATCCACCCACACTCTCCGCGTGGCGCAGAATTGGCGGGCCCTGCATGTATACGAGTATTTTGACAAATATTGCACGGCACACCTGCCAAATCTATGCGATGCCCGTAGAGCCGTATTGCGCCGGCAAAAAACATCACAGCCTCCCTGCAACATAGGCTACATACCGGCATATAAAGTTGAAATGGAGCCATACGCTCAAGCTCTGCCTTAGTTCAAGAACACGATCACACAATAGCGCCAAGTTGCATTGGCTGGGCAGGACAATTTACTACACATGCATATCTCTTCTATCGCGATATAGCTTGTGAACATCATGTAAACGATCGACTTATGCATGCTTGTAACTAGCTCTGGTCTAAAGTGCATAAGCAAGCAAGCAGAGGCCCATACTGTATCGATATTCAGTGTCACCAGGTTCACTTTTCTCTCACTTTCACTTGGATGACCCAGATTTGCCAGCTTCAAAATGGTGTAATAGGAGCATGAGGTGCCCCAGATACCCTAGCCGAATACAGTGGTGAATTGCAGGCACAATGACTATATGCAAATCATGCACGTGGAGCTGCTTCAGATTGTACAGAAATCGCCAGTTGCAGGAATGAAACTTTTCATCAAGGTAAACTCCAAAAACGAGAATCTGCAGAAAGATATCCCCCAGAATTGCTCACAAGACGAGCAAAAGTATCCCTACCAATGCGCCACACCCGGCCCATTAGAAGCGAAGCGCAGGGGCCGTTGGGTCGGGTGTGGCCCCGACGAAGGCCCCACCTCACCCCTTACCCAGCACTGATGGGACCAAGAGCATGCATTGCGGCCCTTGACAGTTCTCGCTGGTACCAGCCTAGCTTCCCCCCCGCTTCCACTTGTCCACCAGTCCTAGCCTTGGATCTAGATCGCCAAACGCTATTTCAATGTGATGGTGTGCAACAATTTGTACAGACCCTGCTTGTGCACGTGAGCTCCCCAGTTGCGCTGGCTTTTGCTTGATGTATGGGGAAAGCCCACCCGCGACCAGACCACCCGGGACGATGTAGCAGAAGGCCATCTTTACGGACTCCAGCTCTGTGTCGCCCAGCCACGGCTTGACGTTGCTGATGTGCATTGCCGTTTGGCTCGAACGTCCATGCTCCTCCGCAGACTGGAGTGTCATCTGAACTTTAGTGAGGCGCTCCACTGAGCCTGCAGAAAGGCACGATACAAACTCGAACAATCTCAACACGTCTCCCAAAACTGTCGCGGATGCCCGGAAAGTGCTGTGTCGAGATGCGCCAATGCAGTAGCGGCAATCCGAGGTTCGTATTGTGATCGGGTTTGCTGACTACATCATGATTCAGCCTGAATTTCGCCGACATCATATCTGGTGTCAGACCTAAGCGCGTTGTCCCAAAAGATTTTGCGTCAGGCTGGGTCTGGCGTGAATACGGCGACAAGTGAGGGCATGTACCCAAAACCTTAAACCAAACCCTACCAGTACACCCAGGCGCAGGTCTTCACTGCCCACGGAAAAATCTGGTCACTACGTATTTCCAGAATTTGAAGCACACCATGTGAACCGGAGGAAAAGCAGACTACCGACTGGTTCGCTTGCAGCCAGCCGGTAACGGGGAAAAAAAGATAAGCTCCGGTGACGTCGCTATCAGCTCTTAGCAGAACATTAGCTGAGGCGTTGCCTAACATCTGGGGCTAAAAGTTCGTTGAGACCGTCACGGGTGTCTTGAGATTGCTGTAGCTATAGTAGCAACTCGTTAAGGACCTTGTGTAGGTAAACACGAAGCTGGTCGTAGCATCGAACTTCCTACAGACAGTCAAAGACAGCTTAGCAACACTTTGGCCTTCGGATATTGGATACTGGTTCGACTGGCCGCCGACAGCAAGTCATGGGCACCAATAGAAGGTCATGGCTTTGGATGCTCACCAAGCTGCTGATCTTGCCTTTTGAACACCACGATGGCCATATCCATGGCGGGGTAGAACGGGGTCCGGGGCACGAAGCAGGCAATCCGTGTCTCCAATCCGCTCTTCTGGAACTCCGTCAACTCGGTCAGGACCGCAGGCCTCTCTGCATCGCGCTCAAAGAACACCAGCTTGACCTGCTGCGCATCCGCCTGCTGAAGTACTGCCTTGTAGCCTCCCCCGTCCACGATCGCGCCAATGGCGCAGCGTTCCGCCAGCAACCCAGCCACCGCTGGTACCCGCTCCCCTTCAAGCTCGGACATCAGAGTGGCCCAAACTCTCACGTCGCTGTAGAAGACAGCCCGGCCTTGCACCTGCTCCACAAAGTGCGCAATGGCTTCTCGCACCAGCGGGAATGCTGGCCGCACTTTGAGGCCCTCGACTGCCACATTCCGCAAATCGATGTCCTCCCATTTAGTCAGTTCAAAACCCACAAACGAGTCGCTGCAGACCATCTTCATCATCTGAGCCAGCCACTTCTGCACTTTCTGCCCCCCCTCCGCCTTGACCCTGTCGTAAATCTGCTCCAAGCTCCTGGTTATCTGCACCACCCTATCGCACTCCAAGAACCGTTCCCAGGCCTCCCAGTCACGCTCCGCCTTCTCACTTGTCTGCTCACCCTCAGCCACCTCCTTCTCGCGGTGCCCTTCCGATTTGATGGCCCCGGCCCCGCCTGCATCTACTGTGCTCGGCCCAGCCTCCTCGAGCGCCTCAGGGCCCGCAGCCTGCCGAAGCGCTTTCACGGTCGCTTCGTAGGCCTTTCTCTGGGAGGCAGCCGAGTCCGCCTCGATCAAATCCTCCCGGTCCGCCTGAGCCGCTCTCAAACCCGGTGCGCGCTCTTTGCCCCCCTCCCCACTCTCGCACGCTTCCCCCTGCGCCTCGCCCTTCGTAACGCTGCCAGGCGTTTCTGATTGCCGCGCCTCACTGCCCGTGGGCCCGGAATTGAGGGTCCGACCATCTCGCAGGACCTCGGCAGCCCCGATCCCATCATGCTTGCTCAGAGGTTCTCCTTCCTTGACCGGTTCCAAGCACCGCACTTGAAAAGTTGGGCTTGCACCGAAGACTTTGGGAACGGAGTAGTTCTCCGGAGATCTTCCATGATAGGCCTCATGCCAATCCGCAAGGCACCCTGCTACTCCCTCCAACTTTTCCATCACAAGCTGTTGGACAGCCGGGGTCGAGCAGTCTGTCCCGTACATGAGATTATAGGACATTTGCTCCTCCTGCACAAGGAGAAGTCTCATTAGACTGTAGTGGGAGGATTCTAAACCCACCCCAATGCAGTGGGGATACCGCATCCTGACCCTGATTCAAAAGCGTTAGAAGGAGCTTGATCTCAAAGCGTTGGAAGGAGCTAAGGGACTAAGGCCTTACTCGACCTAGCGATGACGCCGTCGGCAGATGCTCTGCTCATTAGGTCATCAACTCAAGCAAGACTCCCAGTTCACCAAACTAGAAAGGCCTCTGCCTGCACCCAGACAGCTACTTAACCTTGGAAACACGATCCTTACTCCACGGAAAATGAGATCTGAATGACCAGACGGAGCCAGATATGCGATCAATTCAGAAGGTGCTCAGATGTATAGAGCATGATCCAGCATGCCTTGATTACGTACCTCACTCAGACCACTGTGCACCGGAAACATGCTGGCCAGCTTGTGTAGGGTGTCACTCTCCTTTCTGAGCTCCTCTTCCCCCGCGCTTGTTACCACGATTGTTCTGAAGTGATAGAGGCACGCATCCAGCTCCTCTTTGGCCGTTCCCAGCTCCTGGTACTGGTCCAGGCAGAAGAGCAATTCCTCCTCCCGCCCATTGAGGAATTCCTTCACTGACTCCATCGAGTCGAGGCTTGCAATCTTGTCTATAATCTCCTCCTCCCCCGAGTATGCCCATGCAAGGGCCTGCTTCATGGCCTCAACTCTGTCTGCCTTAAAGTACGCACAGTCCAACATGGGGGCCACGCGCTTTCCCGTTCCGTCCAATGCTGCTGTAAGGTAGACGATCAGTTGCAGAAGGAGGTGCGTCTTGCCAAACCCTGCAGGCCCGTGCATAAGGATCCTCTTCCCACCGCGCGCCAACCCACCGCGCGATAGAGTTGCGTTAATCAGCGCAAGTGCACGGTCTACGAGGGCCCTGAAATGAGAGCGCCCCATGACTGCAACTCCGAGCTTCTCCTGTGCCTTCACCACCAGAAACCGCATATCCCTTGTACCCAGAGGTTCTGCCTGCGGCAGGATGCTCCACCCAGCCTCAAAGACACCCTCTCCCGCTTGTCCGGCCTGCTCGAGCTCAAGCTTCCTTCTTTTTACCAGACCCTTTGTAAGAACCCCAATCTCTGCTGTTGCGAAGCATCCTCTGGAGCGCTTGGATTTGGGTTTGAATTGGACACCTGCAGAATGTTAAGCCACTAATTAGGTTGATCTTTTCTTTATAAGAGCAGGCTAATCAAGCTTCAATCTAGGTGAACGCCGTTGGAGAGAGTTTGCATCATGTCAATCCCCTCAAGGGAACAACTTCGTAAGTAAGCAACTAAGGTTGCACCTGCAGAAATCCTGAATAATGCTGGCAAACATTAAGCTTGCAGAGGGACTTTGCTTGATGACGCTGAACAAGATCATTCTGACAAGACCTTCCACATGCATACTTAGTGCCACAAATTGAGTTGCAGAGAGTGCCACAAATAGAGATTGCAAGGAGACTTGTTGAGCATTGCCGTACACCCAGCAGAGGCTGTGATAAATGCTCCTGCCAGGCAACATTATGCCAAACATCCAGCTCAAGAAGCGTGGAAGGGTCATCCTGGCCTAACACTCCAGAAGCACCCGGGAAGCAGAGGGACATGCTCCAAACTGGCACCAAAACACTGGAGGGTCGGTGAGGATCACTGCATCTATGGTAAACCAGAGAGCTCCGGCACTCTGCCCGACCACAGGCATGCACGAATGATGTCGAACAGGAATGACTGTTGTGAGGATTGCAATGACTGTTGTTCTGAAGAGTCAAAAAGAGACAGCCGCAATGACATGCTCAAGCGCACAGTAGCCTTGCTGAGTCTTTTCTGCCACAGCTTCTCTGCAGATACGATTGGTACATGATCTTCAAGTCAAAAAGGTTTCAGCTGCTCACCCTTCTCTGCTGCAGACTCCAGGGCGCACACGAGGGCTTCAGGCAGCGGAATCTGGCCCATTCCTCAGGGTCTTCAGTGCTCCAGCGTTCCTGAGCATCCCAAGCTTAGTGAACCTCCTCCTGATAAGGTTGTCACAGTCATCGTCCTCAAACGCCTCGTACTCAGCAGGGAGTACCTCCTTCAGAATTTGCCGCAAGCTTTCTCTCCTTTCCCCCTGTGCCATCTGGTTGTAGACTATCTTCCAGTCTTAATTTCCCAGCTTTGACCTGCAGTTTCCAGGTAGCGACGCATCTCTTGCCCCACTCGCAGATGGAAAAAGGTCCTATCGCTCAGGGTTGCACTTGAATTGGGCCGCCCTTGAAGCCACCCCTACTTCTGACGAGGCGACATTCGCATGGGCACCACTCGCCACTACTGCGGGTGTTTCCTTTTGGCACTGCGTGCCAAGGGCTTGCAAATCAACTAACCAAGTGATTGTTGGCATAATTTTGACCAGTGAGAACCTGACACGTGTCCCTCCGAACAAATATTCCGGAACTTCCTCCAATTCGCTTGAGGTTCGAGCCCAGTCAGGGGATACTGTCACCAAGCAGACCGTTCCCATCACAGGACTTCGATAAAAGACGACGTCGTTTGATATTGATTAGTTCCAGCTGAGTCTCCATGGTTACCTCTGGTACCTTTAAGCGGTCAGCGTTTAGACCTCCTGCTAAGGGTTGACATCGCTAAAAGCGGCCGGGCTTTAGGGAGCTGCAGGGCAGCTTGGTGTGGCTCAGGGCTTTCAGGTTGCCCGGCAAGTTGGTGCACAGGAAATGGCATTCTGCGGACTGCTGTAGTGGCGCATCTCTGAAGCGCGTCTGAGGATATTGTGAACGTAAGTTGCTTATCTGGTTGCCGCAATGCGCACTCGTGATATAGAACAATGTGTCAGGCAGAGGTTGGCTCTGCCGCTTTTGGACCAGCTTGAAGTATGCAACTGAGCGACTCAGTCTGAAGAAGGTGGATGCGGTTTTTAAGGGTTGTTCCTCGGGTCTTTGTAAGTCTGCACTGGTGAGAGTTGCATACGCAGTAAAGGGCAAACGCCTCGAAATTGGTGCATCTGGATGTTTGTTGAGACAAATTATCATTGAGTCTCCTATATTCCTC
Organism: Klebsormidium nitens; assembly: GCA_000708835.1. NCBI lineage: Eukaryota > Viridiplantae > Streptophyta > Klebsormidiophyceae > Klebsormidiales > Klebsormidiaceae > Klebsormidium > Klebsormidium nitens. Next base: position 26,899 of record DF237624.1, read on the forward strand.
TTGGTTTTGTAGGGGCAGGAAAGCTGGTCCTTGCACTGACTCATCATGGCTAGAGGCCGGCCTCATGGCCGGTCCAAGTCCGATCACAGAGTCTGTCAGGAGGCTCGTTATGCACGAGCCGCTGAGTACAGGGAGAGAATCGCCATCAGTGCTGAGCAGCAGGAGGCACGCATTGCTGCTGTGAATGCTAAGTGCAACATGGAGGATGCCCCTTGTAGGCAGCGGGGGCAGAAGTCGAGGGCGTCGAAGACCAAGGCAGAGGCGGCTCGGATGTTCACAGGGAGCCGTGCTTGCAAAGAGTCTGGCAGTGCAAGGAAGAAAGCAAAGAAGGGCCTCGAACATTCGCTTGGCAAAGCTGCAGAAAGAGGTGAGTTCTGGTGCATGGCTTCTCTGATTGGTTTACCTTGTGAAGCCGAGGCAGAGCAGAAGCTTGAATGCTCTGTGCTGCAAGATAGAAAGGTGACTGGTGGGCTGGTGCAACATGTACGAAGAAGAGCATCTCGGTGTAGATGGCGAGAGAAATGAAGCTGGTACACTACTTTGGGTAGTGCGGTCAGAATGGTGAAGGATGGCTGGCTCTGCAGTTAAGAACAGGGTTCTGAGGGGTTTTAGCGTGCATGGCCGTTTTTAGAATGTAACAGACTTTGCCTCTTCCTCTTTGGAAAATGAGAGGCTAATTCTTGGTACAGGCTGTCTATCACAAAGTTGTAAGCAGTCTTAGCGGGCATGGCCGCCCCTGGGGTGTACCAAGCTTTGCCTCTTTCTCTAAGGGATATAAGAAGCTCATTCTTGGTACACGCTGGCACTTACACAAACCTCCAAACCTTCCACTGCCGAAGAAAGACTGCAAAAGGCTGGGGCATGCACCAAGTCTTGCATGCTTTTCACATCTACACTCCAGGTTCATCACCAAACCCCTGCGCTTCTTCATTGCAGACTTGCACAGTCTTCACTGCCAAGCGTGCGGCGCAACTGCAGAGTATGGGCTGAGGGGAAGCAAGGAGGGGGGCAGCGTCAAGTACACGTGCAGAGCGCACACCACATTGAATGGTTGTTTTCGAGTCGACCGAGACCGCGCAGGTGCGAGCATTCGGGGAGCCTGCTCTTGACATGGTCTGCATGCAATGCAACGCTCATAGCTGCTCTCCCATTGGTTAGCAGTGGGCTTTTAGAAAAGACTGCCAAGAGATCTACAGCTCTGTATGCTTTGCAGGTTGGGCAGAGGACCAAGAGATGCGGCGCCTGAGAGCACAGGAGAGGAGATTGGAAGAGGAGCTGCGGCAACTCGGAGGGGCCTCGTTCACTGCAAAATCGACATCAGGTGGGCGTGTGGCGCGATCTTTCCTCTCAATGGTGCTCTTGTTTTAACTGCATGGGGCAGTGAGTTCCCTTGCATGCCCTTGCCTCGTCATTGATTTCCTTGCTGTGTAGTGATATGTGATGCTTTTGTGATGGCTAATGAGTCCCTCCACTGTTCTTCTGCAGCTTGGAGTGAGTCGCAAAGTACGGGGGATGGGGCTTCAGTGCCCATGAGCAAGTCGCTCATAGGTAAGGCGCTTTGGTTGCGGTTCTGAAGCTGCAATCACTTGTACGGCTGTTGGGCTTGCTCTGTGTTTCAAGCGCTTGTAGCACTTGGACTAATCCTACTAGACGGTTCTAAAGACTTGCATGGTGGTCTTCGCTCGTGCCCTGATGAATCGAGCTGCTTCCAGCATTTAGCAATTTAACCTGTTGTTTTTCATGTGCAGCCACACTTCTCATGATTGGTGGTATTGAAGTTAACCCTGGACCTACTGCATACGAGGTGAGCCTGGAAAAGGTATTCTGCAGTTCAAGGAGGGACTGGTAAGCACTAGTTATACTCGAATAGCAGGAAGCTTCTTCTTGCTCAAAGTCCATGCCACTGAGAGAGCAGGCAATAGATGTTGTACCAATCATCAATGTCTCTTGACCACAGATTGCACAAAACAAAGAGAGCTGGCTAGGAGCTTATCCGGACATTGACAGAACGCTGCTGGATTACCTGGCACTGAAGAACATCAGGTTGGCCAAGTGGAGAGAGTCCACATCCGAGCAGCGCTCCAGTCTTCTAGACCTGTGGGCACGCCGGTACACTGGGGAATGGTTAGGGGACTGGGACATGTTCCTCATAGGGGTTCCGGGTAAGCAGCTCCCTCTTCTGAATCAGTAGGCTACCTTCGATGCAATCCGCTTGAGATCAGGACTAGAGGTTTCCATGAATTCAGAAACGAGGATTTGAGCTTTCCGGTGTTGCTGGTCAGCATGTAGCGGCGGGGAAGCTTGGAGAAGATGGCATGACATGGGCCTTCTGCTGATTGGCAGTGTTGACAGGTGACACAGTCGCTTCTTTGTCGATCTTGCCGAGGACACTGTTGCATGCTGGGCATGGAGTGTTTCCTAGCAAAAGCGGAGTTGCTCTGGAGCAGAAAGTGGCCTGCTGTGCAATTGTTGGCAGACCAGGTGCAACTCATGAGCAGTAGGGTGCTTGTCAGCCACCCCCCTCGTGCAATCTGCCAAAGGCTGGTTCTTCACTTGGCTTGCTGTCTTCGAAGCTCATCCACACGAGACCCGGATCTGCTTATCCTTCTGCTACAGCAGTTGCAAAGAGGGGTCAGGATGTAGGAGCGGGCCCATCTGCCGATGTGGAGATGAAGGATGTCAATCCAGGGAACCAAGTTGGTAAGAGCCACTGTTCGGTCTGTATGGTGCAAGGCCTCTTTTACAAATTGCTTCTGGCAGCTTGTGCTTGCCTCAGTGTGCTGACAATCTCATGTAGTCACTCGAAAGGAGAACGCATTGCTTCTGTATGCAGTACATAGAGCGCCCCAGCGCAAGGCAACTCCTGACTGCCAGTTTGTGCTTGCAGGCAGGAGTTATGACACGTTTGTTGCCGCACTTGGCGCAAACAGCGAGGGGATCAACAAAAGAAGAGCAAAGGGGGGCATCTTCACCCCTCGAATAGAGACAGTCCACAAGATCTTGTCGCGCTTGCAAGAAACGCTGGTGTTGCTTCTGGCAGCAACTCCGTGCTCGGGGAAGACGTCCATCTGTCAGCTCGTGTACGAGGAGGCAAGGAAGAGCCGGGTTTATGAGTCTGAGGATGTCATATACGTCAATTGCGCCGAGGTAGGAAGTGGGGGAAAGTCGTTTGAGGATGTGTTCTTGGAACAAGCCAGAGTTCCCTTCAACGAGGCCTCAAAGTCGCCCCCGAGCAGTCCTGAGAAGCAGCTGCAACGGTCGGCAGGCGATGCGAGTGGCTCCCAGGCTCCGCTATCCAGGAAGAAGCTCATTATTCTGGATGAAGTGCAGACAACGTACGACACAAATGCGCCGGGGCACTCTCTCCTGTGGCCGCTGCTCAAGCGCTTGCTGGCTAGCAAGCAAGGCGACGTTAACTTCCTTCTGTCAGCATCCAGGGGCTCCAACCCCGCTGCTGAAGGTCTGCTGAGCACCCCCTGGGGGTTCTCTGATGATCAGCGTGTCCCTCTCAGGTGAGGCCTCCCCTGGACAAGCAATGGCTCGTGCCCTCCAGAATGCCCTCCCGTTTTACTTTCTTAGCAAAGATGCCGTCATACTGGAAAGGGTCTGGCTCTTTTGAAATTGACAAGCGGATAGATCTCAACTCTGGAAACAGCACAGCTGATTGTGCCATGCAGGGTACATTTTCACACGTCCCTCCTCATTGCAGGCCCCGCCCCGATCACCCAATGGTGGCAGGCAGCAACATCCCAGAGCCAGCGTTGCAGTTCACAATGGACGAATTCCAGCAGCTGTTTGACTCTTTCCGGAAAAGCATCGGGTTTGGTGGGGAACAGCAACCGCTTCAAACGCTGTATGACATCATTGAGGCGACCACGGAGCGGCACCCTGGAAGCGTCCTCCACATCCTGGATGTTCTCAAGGGTCGCTCTCCATCCAATTACGCTGGCCGCGCAGCTGAGTGGGCAGCCAAGGAAGTGGAGTTTGTGATATCTCCAAGACTGCTCGAGACTCTGTCTGGTACAAGGTCATTTCCAACGTAAGAAAACCAAGCTCTTCTCTCTCTTATCGCAACCGCATGGTGGCGAGTAACTAGCATTGCCTTTTGAGAGTCAGCAAACAGTCTGGCTTACTTGTTCTATGCTCCCGCGCTTGCTTGTTGTCCTCAATGCCCGGGGTGACGCGTTAAGACACCACAGGCCCACACAGGCTGGCAGTCCATTACGTTGCTTGTGGCTGACTCCCATATGTCTCTGTTCAGAGTGAGCGAATTTTGGAAAGACAAGAGGGCGCTTGACCTCATCAGCAAGCTGGTAGCATCCGGAGGCAAGGTAGGTAGAGGCGTTGAACCTGATAACTCCTGTGGCCTTATATCCACATGCATCATGGTGGTTGTGCACAAGTAGCGCTGTCCCTTGTTGGATCGAAGCCTCTCAGTCACAACGCGCCTGTGTTGCAGGAAAGTTTGGTGGCGATCCGGAACGAGGATTCGGACTGTGCCGATAAGGCTGAGGCGCTTGCCAAATCGGGGTACATGCTCATGGAGCAGAATGTCGTCTCGTTCACCAGCAGCCTGCACATGGAGTTTTACCGATACAACTTGGCGAGGCGGAAGTGGGGCACACCCAAGTACATGCCGGGCTCCATTGAGACCTTCCTGGCTGAGGCCCTCACGAAGATGCATCCTCCTGTGCTTCAACACAGTCTGAACCTGAGCACCCGGTGTGGTGTCCTGGGGGGTGTTCTGGAAGCACACTTCCAGTTCGAGCTGTACTCGTGAGTTTCCCTTATAACATGTCATTCGCATTTGAAGCGATTAGGCGATGCTGTCAGTCTTAAATGGTTTTGATATTGTGCTAAGCAGACTTGACACCTTCAAACGTCTCCACCATGGCCCCAATGCATTAAGCGCCAGACAGGCGCACAGTTGAGGTAGTTTCGTCGGCTGTAGATACAAGCAGACTGTAACGTCCTCTTCTTGTTTGATACAGTGCCATCACCAGCCTCCTGCCAGAAGGTGACTACCTGTCACCAACTGTCGGCAAGATATATGGGCTGGAGGCCTATGTGGATTTTGTGCTGCATGGGTCTAGGAAGTGGGCGCTCGAGCTTTTGGTTGACGGGAGGGATCTGAGAGAGCACGAAAGAAGGTGCGCTCTGCAGTGCTGTGTCTTCCTCACATTACTAACGAAGTCTTAGAGGACCTGCCTAGCACGAGCAAGCACGATGACTACAGTTGTGTTTAGGCTAGCAAGACGAGATCGTAACGAGTGATTAGTTCTATGCAGCCTCACTAGCCACCAGCATCGAACACCTTGCTCCTTGATGTGCCCCATGATTGAAAAGAGTCTCCGGATGAGGAGCACAACTTCAGCAGTGGCTTCGGCATCTTTCTTGCTCATTCACGTTTGCACTCCTGCAGGTTTGAGCCGAATGGTAGATACCACCCAATGGTATTGGGCAAGCAGATTGATGCCTGGATTGTGGTGGACCTGCGGAACCCAAAGACTGGCAAGCCGAGACGCGCGAGGGGGCCGGGAGTTTGCCACGTGTTCTTTGATCCAACTTACGAAAGAGCCACGATTGACTTCGGTAATGGTAACGAGCAGCATGTGATCCTTACAGGTCGGGCGTAGTTGCTCGTGAAGTTCGGTCGTTTGCCCAACACTCGAGCACACTTCTTCTCGACAATTGTGCCTTCTGCAGCGGAAAGAAGTCTTTTCGGTCGACCCTAATCCACAATATATGAAATTCAGCGGACACAACTGCTTATCTTGAACCATTCAGCATTGGCTTGTTTTGATTGGCAACATGCAATTACAATGATGTTGCTCGGACTGATATTTGTGTGCAACATGTGTTGGTCGCTAGTCTACATTGCAAAGACGCCATGGCGCGCTCACCTCTTGTACTGGATCATAAAGTTCGAGTGATTTGGATCATGCGCTACTTGCAAGAAGGATTGCATCTGAGCGCATCCTACATGATGCATTAGATCAGAAGCAAGTCATTGAAAGTGGACGAATTGCAAAAACAAACGGCGCACTCATTTGTGCTTGAGGGCCGTTGGCTTGGAGAAAGGGTATCCAGGTCGCAAGATCCATGGACTCACTTTAAAGACGTCCGGTTTGCTGGAGGTGTGAATGTCTGGAAGCGATGTTAAGAGGGAACAGGAACAACTTCTAAGCCGATCTGTTGTCCTAGTAGTCACCTGCCCCTGCCATGATGATAGCCTCTGCTTGAGCCGTCCGGATCACACTTTGCATCCGTACCGCCTAACCAAGTGATTGTTGGCAAGCCCGCTAATCCCCGCGCGCCACGTGTACCCCCGGCCGAAAAACCTGGCCCCCTGCCCGAACCGGCCAAGCTGCCCCTCGAACTGGCCTGGGTTAGAGACTTTCTGGGTTACCTTGAAGGGAAAGAAACCAGCCCCAAAAATTTCAACGGACTCAGGAACTGCATCGGACCCGGAACAAGGCACTGATCACGTCCGTTTCGACCACGTGCCATGCCGGTCGAACCCTGAAGTTCCCGAAAATCCAGGAGTCAGGCCAGAGAGACGGCCAACACTCACAACGTACTGCAACAGCTGACTTGGAGCTCGCTGAGACACCTGAGTCAGGCCTCCTTTCCAGAGACACAGCCAACGCTCAACCGCAACAGCTGAGTTGGAGCTCGCTCAGACGTCTGAGTCAGGTTTCTCTTCAGAGAGCTCTCGGAATGGCTTCGGAATCGCTCAACCGCTTCAGATCTGCTCGATGAAAGTCTGACTCAGGCCCCTCTCGCGAGAGGCAAACAATGGGGCTTAGGGCAGCTATGCTCTATATAAGGAGGTCTCATACCTCTTTTCAGATCAGTCCATGTCTTCCATCCTTCAGCCCTCCCTCCTCGCAACATCCCAGCAGCAACTTCTTCCGACCTGCATACACTGTTCTGCAGCGCCTTCTTCAGAGCAACACCAACAGCTTCCTTCAGACTGTAGGAGACCTTTACAGCATGCCTTTCCTGCTCTGAGCGGCCCTCTTCCTGCCTGCGACCTCCTGCACGCGAGCATCGATTTCTTGCCCAGTTAGGGAAGCCAGGAAGCTCCGAGGCAGTCTCAGCATCCGGGCGCAGCTGCCCAACGCAGCTTGCAACAGCACCAATACAGCTGCAACTGAAGACTGCTGGCATGGCTTCTGACCTGCGATCCCACTGGGAAAAGTAAGCCGCTGTTCATGAGCTGAGTACGGCCTCAGTATGCAAAGCCAGAAGGGTCTTCTTGATAAAATTTGATTGAGACTGGGACTGATCATGATGGAGTTGCACTGGAAGGGCTTTCCATATTTGATGTGCTTCGAATCATTCGAAGAAGACCTGTCCATGTTCTGTCGCTTCTTTATATGTGTCTCTGATGCAAAACCTGGACATGGCTGTCGTGGAGGTTTAGAGCAAGAGGTTTAGACGGTGCTGCTGAGATCACTGAGCCCTGTCCCCCAAAACCCAAAGGTTGACCTGCATCTCATTTGTTTTTCTCCAGTGATCCTTCCTCCTCTGAGGAATCGGAAGGAGAGGATATTGAAGGTGTCGAGTATGCGCCCCGCTCTGTTGGCGGCTCCCAGTCTGGACGCTCGCTGGAGGAGTTCCTTCAAGACGAAGACTCTGCCAGCATCCAAGGCCCGTCCTTCTACAGGGCGTTCAGCAATGGGACAAGCCTCAGCCCAACTCAGCTGCCAAGGGGCGTCTCAACTTTGCTCAGCAAGGTAGAATTTGCTTCGGTGATTTTATCTGCTTCTGCTTCTGATTTTGCCGTGGTTCCGAAACAGCTTCTGTGATTGTACAACGACACCTTAGTTGACTGCCATCTAAATCTGTCGAGTGAAGCACCGTTGAGTAGGCTTGGGTCTGCTGCTTGAAATGCATAGGTTGCTCACCGGCATGTATGCCTTACAGGGTTACGTGCCCACCTCTCCATTTGCTTGGACTTCTGGTAGCGCCTTCGGAAAGCGGATATGCATAACCCCGCCAAGCAACTTCCAGGTGAGTTAAGAGGCTGATTCAAACTTGCGCAACTTGTGATTCAAACTTCGTGATACTGCACACGTTGATTGCAGTCGTTCTCCAATCGTTGCACCTGAGAAGATCCCATCAGCGTGGATCATTTCTTATTCCAGGCTAGTAGTTGCTTAACAGGACGGGCCTTAGATGCTGCCTACAGTGACCTTTCCAGTATGCTGACAACCGCCTCAACACTAGATGACGGTCTGTTGCACTTTGTAAAGGCTCTTGAGTCTGCTTCTAACTTCTTCCATCCTTTGGTCCACTTCTCCCTCATTTACTCACTGCCTTCTCCTCATGTAGGCGCCATCATCTCGTTGCATCCTGCAAAACGTTGGTGGCAAGAGGCTCGCAAGTGAAGCTTCAGCTGGCAAATGCAGTCCGAGTCCAACATCGAGAAGGAGAGGCCTCGCAAAGAAGCGTCGGCGCGTCATCCTCTCGCAAGACTCAGAAGAAGAGCGGCCGATGGCCCCCCTGCCTCTTGTAGAGGTGAGTCGTGCTTGCATACAAGTTTCGTCCAGGTTTTGCATGTATGAGATGCGAATTTTCAAACGACAAAACGTGGATATCAGCTGGAGTCCCTTTTCTGCAGCCAGCTCTGCTCGTATTCTGTGTTTTCTTGATGCAGAAGCTGGACAGGCTTTTAGAACTCAAATGTCGAGGCACGTCCCTAAGCTTGGAAACAAAAGAAGTGACGGTCCAGGTTCTGTCGTTTCTTTATACGTGTCTCTGATGCAAAACCTGGACGGCAAAAATCTTGAGGCCCCAGATCCTTCACTCTTGGAAGTTACGAAGTCGAGGCACGGGCCTAAGCTTGGAAACAAAAGAAGTGACGGTCCAGGTTCTGTCGTTTCTTTGTACGTGTCTCTGATGCAAAACCTGGACAGCACAAAACTTCGAGGCCCTAAAGCAGTCGAATACCTTCGCTACGATGCAGAAAGCGAGCAGTGCCAACTGCTTAGCAATCAGATACCTTCAACGCCTTCCATCTCTTGACCTCGATCAAGTTCTTTGAACCGGGTTGCAAAGCCAGCAATTCTGACGCACACTATATCGTCCTTCTGCAGGTAGAAATTGGTCAATCGGTTGATAGGGTGCCCGCAACTGATCGCAGCCAAGAGCATGGTTTTGGACAAGAGCAAGCTCAGGTACAGCGCCTGGCCATAAGGTCTGTTTAAGGTTAGCTGAAGGCAAGTTGGTACAAGCTCGCAGCAGACTCGATTGCAGAGACGCACGTGTGAGCAGTCAAGTCAGGGACGAGAAACTCCGATTCAGACCTTCAAAGCATTACAGCACCTCGCAGCCGTTTGTGCAAGCTGATTCATACATTAAAAGAGCCGCTCACAGCTGAACGGCTTCCTCATGAGTGTCGTTTCAAATGCTTGCTTAAGTGAGCCGTTCCCTCCGTCAGCTTCCGAAGTGTTGTCTCCTTTTGGCAGCGTTGTTGCAATACTTCTGCTCGATTCACCTTGCAAAGACTAGAGGCTGCAAAGAATCAATCATGTGATGCCCGTCTAGCAGAAGTAGCGTAAATTCCCAGCCCCTGTTGCAGATCCCTGGTCGTGTAGTCGTGCACACTGAGCACGATGGTGCGGTTCAGACGGTGCAAGAAAACAAGCTGGGAACGGCCTTCTTCTTCAAGTTCAGTCGAGCAAAGCTCCACTACCAAGATCCGAAGAATGGGCCGCAGGGTTTCAGCAAGCGGCACGCTGCTCTCTGTGATCACACGGTGGAGTTGCATCTTCTCGACCATAAGGGCTATCGTAGCTACGGGTCATACCCAAACTGGCCGACCGCGCGGGACTACACTCTGCAGCAGCCTTTCCTCGAGGAGGTGCTCGTCGAAGGGAGACCCTGCAAGCCGTTCCTAGATATGGAAAGCGATCAGGGGTTGCCTAAGGGGGAAACTCTTCGGAGCGTTATCAGCCAGTTTCAAGACGCCATCACGAAGATCTTTGCGGAGGACTACGCAGTCGAGATCCAAGAGCGGGATTTGAATCGGGTCCACTGCGACTATGGACCCGGCGGCAAGTTCAGCGTCCATCTCGTCATCTCAACGCACGGGCCGCGGCAATTGGTCTTCCGCTCCAATCTCGCCCCTAACGTTGACCCGCAAGGAGCAGGACACCTCGCCCGCAGGCTTGCTAAGGTTCTCCCCCCGTCCCTGGCTGACCTCATCGATCAGAGCGTCTACACTCGGAATCGAGGCATCCGGATGCCTGGTTGTGCAAAGCCCTCCAGACCTGACTGCCCGCTGCGTCCTCTGGACCACACCAAGCCATATGCTGACAGCGTCATCACCTGGTTCGACAAGGTAGGTAGCCTCATGTTGACGACAGCTTGTTTGCTGAAGAGACCATTCGCTGACCGGGCAAGGTAGAGGCAAGTTGCTGTCCGACCTTTTGCACAAACCTAGACAGACATTGTGCCAAGTCACTGCCTAGTCTCGTGTTGTCCTGTGTGCTTCTCACAACGGAACTTCAAAATGTGTAGCAACGTGGCAAGTTTTAGCCTGACCCTTCTCTACCTTCGATTCAAACTCAAGCTTACACTTCAACCTTCAATATGAGCACGTTTCGAAGTATCATTAGGCAACTTGACCTGGCCTCTCGTAAGAACAAGGATCGCCTGTCTAGGTTTCGTCAATTATATATATGCTTCTCTGATGCAAAACATAGACAGCATATATTTCAAAAATTCAATGTCCTCAGCATCTATGTTTCGTCAAATAGAACAGCAGCCTTGCTTAATGGTATGAGGTCGATTCAAGAAGATGCTCGAACTTATGGTTATAATCCAAGTTTACAAGTGCGCATCATCTCTGACCTAGGTTGCGGCACCCCAGATGTAGGAAATGCCCCACTGCTGGCTGACGTCATCGATCTGCTTCGTTGTTTTGACCAGGAGTTTGACTTTATCAAGGTCCCTGTCCTCGTGCCTGATGCTATGCGACAACACCGGCGCCCCACAAAGCCCGCGGAGATGGCTGTTCTCAGCGTCACCAATCTGGACGCCTACACGGTCCAACGCTGCCTAGAGCTCTTGCAAGCACGCTTGCATCCAACGGCCTTCAAGCGAGGAGCGAGTAGGGCGCTCAACTTCAGCTGGACGGACCGGGAAGGAGAGCCGTGCTACACCAGGCACACTCACTCCGGCGGGCGCGATCTTTTGTGCATCGTGAACGAGGCTCAGAACGCTGTCTTTGCCAAGTGCTCTAGTGAGCGGGTCGACTCCACGACCGGAGTGTGCTGCAAGGAGCAGCCTGCCCACTATCTC
>DF237623.1:0-44617 GCA_000708835.1 Klebsormidium nitens
GCACATGTGAAGTAGACAGGCAGCGTGTGACCCTGTCCAACCGTCACAAACTTACACTTTGTAAAGATCTGAAGGCTAGCGAGGAAGACGATCATTCGAGTAGACCTCGCGAGGCATTGACTTGAGTCGACACAATTGAACTTGTTGCTTGTTTGATTGCTTGTTTGAGAGGCGCTTGCTTCTAGTAGCGTTTTGGTTTGGGACACTTGTCTCCGTAGCGTTTGGCTGGCATTTCTGCGAGTATTGCATACTTGGGCGTGGTCTCAAAACAGATTTGCAGTCACTATGAGAACGCCGACAATTTGCCAGCCGCCGGGCCCCCACCCCCCTGAATTTTCAGCCAAATTTGGGGCCAGCCGCCGGGCTGCCCCCCCCCAAAAATTGGGAACAAAATTCCAAAAACTGAGGCTATACGGAACTTTTTGGGCAACATACGGCCGGGAATGCACAAAGAACTATTTCCTATGTTTCATAAGCGCGTGGCGGCTGCGAAAACCGCCGGCATATCTTGGAATCATGCAACTTTTGTTGGTTTGGAACCCGGGCATGTTTTCCCCGAGCACAGCCGCCGGCCGCCAGACCCCTGGGCCGCCGGGCACTTTCGCCAGCCGCCGGGCCCCCACCCCACTCGAGCAAATGTCGGCGTTCTCGCAGTGGCTGTAAATGTGTTTTGAGACCACGCCTAGGTGTGAGATTGTCAGGCCTTCCGGGACGCCTTAAGCCCCGCAACGACGTTCTCAGCCTCATACCCTCTCGCAACCTGCCATATCACTTGGTTCTGAGCTCGATCAGACTTCACCGCGAATGTACAACATTGCAACGTGGTGAATGCACAGTGGCCCAGTCAACGGGAGCACAGTGCCAGTGGTGAGCTTGTGCGAGTTGTAACTGTTTGTCTCGATTCGTCACTTCACATGACTGCTAGCTGGAGTGGTTTGGGACACTCCCCTGTGCAATACTTCTCGGTAGTATCGCACTTGTCCGGTTAGCTTTGCATGGGCCCAACGCTATATTCCGCTGCCTGCTAATCGATAGTTAAGTTGTCTGTAGCTCCACGCTGAGTTACGCTGACAGTTAGCTGTGGGTTAGTATAACTCTGAGCCATACGGGAGTGGGAACTAGGAGTGGTGTTTATTGTAGACTCCTGCTAGTGGTCCCAGCGTTCCGGTGGTCTTCCTAGTGCAGTACAGAGTGCCCCTATAATACCCCCCTTCGCTTGATTTTCCACGGAAAACATTGTGCCCGGGGGACGTCGACCTAGCGTAGTGGTAGTGCGAAGTGTCCAAGGCCTCAAAACGGAGGCTCGAATCCGTCAAAAACTTCTACTTTTTGGGTGTTCCGCAGAGCGGCGCATGCAGTATCACAGTAAATTTACTCGAGCCGATCACCTAGGAGTCTGAAGAGTCGAATCCGGACCTTTCAAATCAATTCGGGGTACGCCCCGGCGACTCCGGCGCTTTGCGGCGCAGGTCTCTAGATTTTCACAATGACTTGTGATCTCCCCGTGTCCTCTGGACTCGAAGTGGACAGAGTTGCGAATCACCGTACGCCGGTGTCATCAGTTTCAACCGAGCACCGACTTTCGAGTGACAAGCGGTATGTAGAGTGAACCGCGTGAAGTTGTGCGATCGACGGCGAGATTGGTGACGGGTCGTGACCGCCGGCTGCCGGTATCTGCTTAGCGTCCGGCGTCACGGGTTACAGAACGCCCACTTCAAGATGTACAGTTACAGGTACAGTTACAGTTTTAGTACAGTGTACAGTTTCATTTATAATAACACTTACAGTTTTGATTTAACGGTTATTGTCACACTCAAAACTACGACATGACTCTGGATAAGTTGCAACTTTAGTGGAGTGGATCGTGTACAGCCATGGTTAAAACGGCACAGACAAAGTTACAGAGACCAGTCACAGTTAAAGTTACAGTTACAGTTACAGCTACAGTATCCAAGAAATTCGATCTTGGTTCGGTGATATGATTTCGATCTTATATCCGACTCTCGATTATCATAATCTAGAACTCCCCGTACTCTTATTTGGTTACAATACACATATACCCGCTCGCGACATTGCCCCGTGGAAACTTCTTCACGCAGAAACCCTCCGTGCAATATGGTTAGCGCGCAATGAAAGCATTTTTGAAGGAAGGACTGTATCTCTGAACGAAACCATTGCTCTTATCAAATGCCGCATTCTTCAATCTGCACAGATTTACTATTATAACATTCGCAATTCACATGCTAAGAACAAGAGACGTCGCATTAAAAGATTCCTGCATCTTTGGACAATCACTGTCCCCATTTGCATGCTAAATAGTAAAGGCTATCTTGCTTTGAACCCTCTTCTGACGACTTAGCCTAGCCGCTATATACCGCACATATAATCAACGGATCAGCGCTATCTTATACATGTTCACCACAACGTGATTATCGCGGTCTTTATTGTTCGATAAAAGGGGGTGGCCCGGGAGCATAACCCGGTCTGTTTTTAAGCATCCTGTGAACCCACGAGCTAGTGCGGTTTCTTAGGAACCCTAGCTCGGTGGGGGATGCCCACCTTCCTCCCTGCGGGGAAAGAAAAAAAAAAATAAAACAAAAAGTTACAGCTACAGTTACAGTTATCTGCTTACATAACAAATCTAACCTTACCCGGTTGAGGTTCACTACGTATATGCAGAGCTCGGTTCATCATCGTGGGGGGTGCCGCGGGAAAATTTAGACACAGGTAATCTATTGAAGTTCCAAAGCTACGGTCAAAATCGTCCGGGAAATCGACGGGCCTGGATTGTCGGGCCTGGATTGTGCGGGCCTGGATTGGTACTCTCCCTTCTAGGGCGGCTCAGTTGAGAGGAGATATAGAGGTGCTGTGTCAAGGCCTCGAATATGTGCGTACTGACTCTTACCAATCTAGGGTGCCGGGTCACTTTGAACTGGCGCATGCACCCCCTAATCGGTATTCTGTTCAAATCTGTTGAAGGGAGGGGGCTTGGGTTGCTTCAAAGTTCAGCGGCCAGCCAGACAAAGGTGTGGATGAGCAGTGAGGGGGGGACTTGAGGCCTTTGGCAGGCTTCAAGGCCGCGAGCTAAGCCCCAGCCGGATTTCAGCTGAAGAACATACATTAATACATACGGTATGCTTCCGGCTCTGCCCTTCGTAATAGGTAGCAAGGACATTCATATGCAGCCGATCAGGCTCCAAACCGCTGTTGAACCACCGACAAGAGAAGGCATTGGCAAATCCCAAGTTTTTCCCATGATGCCGCATAGTTCATCATCTGTACCACCCGGGGTGACCAATTCGATGAACATCTATGTAGGCCGGCGATATCGACCCACACATGTGGTCCAGCTAGCTCTCCATGCAAGCTTATACGCCACATTGGCCACAATACATAAGCATATAACCCCGGGGCACAATAGAAACTAAGTTGGATGAGTACGATCTAGGCTGCTCCCCCATGGGCCAGGCTTGTTCTCACATGTGCCAGGAACTCCCTGGTCTCCGCATATGTGGCTCGAAGGACAGGTAGAGACACGGGCTCCATAACTCGGGTCAGACCGGCGGCCTCGGAGGACCCCGGCCCTTGGGCCCAAGAACTCATTGCAAGAGTCGTGACTAAAGCGACTAGGTTTGAATTGGATTTGAACCCATGACTCGAAATGTGATTTGTGACGTAGGACTTAACACTTGAATGCCATACTTCCACCTTAATGAGCATCCGATCACATGTTCCCAATAAAATATACTGGTTGGTACACGGACAGAGTGAAAACGGTATGTCCATAATCTGCCAGCCTGCTCCTTCTTCGTACAAAATTCCACCGATTACCCCAGCTTTCAAAAAGACATAGGTTCTGACTAACTGTGCGCAAGCTGATTTGGACTCGTGGTTTTATAAATGGCCAGAGCTCATTCGTTCTATTTACAGAAAGCAAGAGCTTATGGGAGCTAGCCCATGGTGTATGATGCACTTGGAAGGTTGATCACTGTGCTCTTTGTCTTGGTCATCAACAGGATGCTGTTTGGGATACCTTGAGTGCCAATACCTGCAACAAAGAGGAGACCATGCCATCAATTTTGCAATCAGTAAACCCTGCGAATATAACACTGTCTCCATCCAATGCATTTTTTCGAACCCTCTAAGCAATCGACTATAGTACTACCAGCTGCTTGTAGCCTTTTCAAACACAGGCGTGCCTGCATCAGGTTGCGACCGCACACAATACAAGAAACGCATGACCAACACGCCCGCTCTCTCACAACGTGAAGCTTGCGCTCAAGGAGACGCTGTGCGGCAAGCACGAATTCATTTCTCACCGGAGTCCCTGATTCCCTGGAAAGGGAAGTGGTCGGGTCCTCGCGCAGGGGCGGAGTTGATCTGCACGGTGCCCGTCTCCATGGCATCGCTGATGAACATGGCCTTGTTGATGTCCTGCGTAAAGATGCAACCCTGCACAGCACGGCAAAAGAGGTCAACGATCCGACATCGTCCGAGATGAGCAAGACGTTGCCGCTCTAAGCGGTGTGCACTCTTTGTTGCTGATATGAGCCTTTGAACCCAGAGAAGACGACGGCGTCTGGCAACCACCGTTTGTGACAAGTGCTTCCCAACGGCTGACACCAATATGGACAGACACAACCCAAAAGTACTAACAGCAGACGGCCCTGCATGTGGCGACATGAAGTAGCTTTTTGCAGCAAATTTGATCTCAAGGCGGGGCTAAGCGAGCCGATCTCGTAAGGTGGGCGCGCGCTTGCCTGCAGGCCGAACTGGCTGGCGTTGCAGTGGTGGATCGCCTCCTCCACGGTCTTGACCCGGATGACCGGCAGGATGGGCCCGAACGGCTCCTCCCACGCGATGCGCATCTCCGGCTTCACGTGGTCGATCAGGACCGGCCAAATCAGGTTGCCCTCGCGCTTGTACGCCTGTGGGGCACACGCACGCGGGTGTTAAGGGCACAGTCAGGGGTACAAGTTGTTGTCTGTAGATGATTGTCTAGGGGAATATATGCTTAATCTAGACCTTTCTGATGCTGCATCGCTGTTGAGCGTGAACAATTGTCCGGGCGGACTACATAACTGACCCAGATCTTTCTGACGTTGCAAACGCTGCTGACGGGACAAAGCCTTTTCAAAAGCTTATCTTTCTGCAGCAGATACTGAATCCAATGCTGAGTCTTCGTACACTGTACGGACACCTTCTCCAAAGTGCACATGCACCGGCCGCTTCTAACATTTCAAAACAGAGCTGCTATAGGAGTTCCTTGATGGTCAAAGATCCGGCTTCTCGTGCTAGGATTTCATCCCTGCCCACCCGCAAACACGTCCGTGAGCAACGTGTGCAGCGGGTTACCTGGCAAAGCGTGGCGCCCTTGGTCTCGGCGTCCTTGACGAGGCCCTCGATGAAGTTGGCGCTCGACTCGGTGACGACGGGCGTGATCTGCGCGTCGTCCTCGGGCATGCCCACGCTGAGCTTGGCCACCTTGGCGTTCACCAGCTCCACGAGCTTGTCGGCAACGCTCTCCAGCACCAGCACCACCTTGATCGCAGTGCACCGTTGCCCACTGCGCGCGCCAGGCACACAAATACGTGAGCAATTAGACTGACAAATGCGACCGACTCTTGACCAATCAATTTTCTCCATCCATGAGCCGCATTCTCCCCAGAGCTACCCTTGAAAGTTATGACGAACGACGGACAGTGGTCGAGGCCGCCGCGTGGTGAGAGTACATGTTCGGGGCAACCCCCTGCGGAAGATCTACAGTCAAATTTTGATCGACAATCAGACATCTCGGCAGCAGTACGAGGCCCTGGCGACGTTTGAGGGCCGACAGACGCCCAGAGCATCCTTACGAGGATGAATTGGGGGCTAATTGGTGTTGCAACACTGGGGATGGCACATGCGGGACCCCTTAAACACTTTCAACATAGTTTGTGGCGGTCACCTGTAGGAGAAGCCCCCCTTGATGATGTTGGCGGCCACCAAGTCGAGGTCGGCGTCCTCCAGCACGATGCACGCGTCCTTGCCGCCCAGCTCCATCTGCATCGGCACCATGCCCGCCTTGCGCGCAATGCTGATGCCCGTGTCGCCGCCGGTGAAGCTGCGGGACACAGGTATAACATCTAGGGTCAGGCACGTCCACAGCGACTGCTGTAAGAGGGTAGCCATAAGCGTGCCGAAAGAATGGGATACCTGCTAGAAGCAACTGGTCCGTCTAACCAAGCACTCGTTTGCAAGGGTTATAGGGGATCGTCAAGGTCAGAAATCTCGCATAATTTGAAGGCTGTCGCTCACGCGAGATATCGACACTCGACACACAAAGAGGACAACTCCCATCAGTGGCTGCCTGCTTTTCGGAACTATTCAGAAGCACTGAGTGATACATCCCCCAAGATACAGCGCTCAACGACTACCTAGCGTACATCTTCAATCTGGACTACTGAGCATACCTGATGCAGTTGACGCTGGGGTGAGTGGTGAGGAAGTCGCCGATCTCGGAGCCCTTGCCGGTGACGCAGCTGAGCAGGCCCGGGGGGAAGCCCGCCAGGTGGAAGCAGTGCACCATGTGCAGCCCCGACACAGCACCCTGTGCACAACACAGCGTCAGGGCACCCTCAAAGCAGGAGTCGAGGCCGGAAGATATGTAGTGCTGCGGCCTAGATCACAGGAGCCATGTCAAAAGACAGACTGGGAGAAGCAACAAATTGGCGTCGGAAGGAAGCTACGAGGGGTTCGGTAAAGCCAAGCGTACGCCACTCACCTGGGTGGGGGGCTTGAGGACAACGGCGTTTCCAGCAATAAGGGCAGGGGCGATCTTAGAGACAGCGAGGTTGACGGGGTAGCTGCAGGGCAAGGAAGATACGCAGTTGCAGCTTCCCATTTCGTCTACCAGGTCAATCAAAGATGAGTCGAAGTGATTGTCTTGTCACGTTGCTTCAGCTCAGAGGGCGCGATTGCTAATCAAAGGGGCAAGGGTATATGTCAAGCACACATTTCTAACCATCCATAGAAGCTGGGGAACAAAGTTGAAGCGTGACTGGCTTACTTGAACGGCGGGATGCAGAGGACTGTGCCCAAGGGAATCTGCAAGTGCCAGGAATACAGGAGTCAGCTCTTGCATCGGTCAAACCTGATAATCAGATCGACCACCTCTAAAAGCTTCAGACCAGCCGCTTTACACTGACGAATCTAAGGATTGAAGCGCATGATCCTTGGCCACCGCCTTTCCTTGCAGGAACTCTTCATGGGTCAGACTATACAGTAGTGCGCCAACAGCTCACAATCCCAGAAAATACATTGCGGACCACTCCGGATATGAGGAGTCAGTGACTTTGCTGTCCTGGCAAGTACGATGCTCACCTTTGATGCCAGGCACAATTTGTTGCGGTCAGTTCCAGGGAAGCTGTCCGACATAATGAACTTGCCCTCGCCAAGCAGGCGCACTCCCTCCTCAGCACAGTACGAGATCAGGTCTCCCGAGCGCACAACCTGTGCGGGGAGTGGGGCACAGAATCAGGTCAGTTAACCATCCAAAGCGGCTGCGTCCTACTTACTCGCGTCCTACTTACTCCCGTCCTACTTACTCCTCCTGAAAAAGTAACATTAGTGCATGAGTATATTTGTGCACCAGTTTATTGATGTAAGGCGCACTCAAACAAAGCATTTCTCTAACCAAGGAGTGTTGTTGATGATCCAAGCAAGCATGCCTGAAAGTCAAAGCCATGCTTGGTGGTGCGCACCTCAGTCACGGCATCCTTTGCTGGCTTGGCAATCTCCTTGACCAGCGCGGCTGCGATGGGCGTCTTGTGCTCCTTGAGCATCGCCGCCGCCTTGTGCAGTAGCTCCGCACGCTTCCACAGTGGGGTCTTGGCCCATGCCTTTTGCGCCACCTTGGCAGAAGCAAACACCGCATTCACCTCGTCCTGGGTGCACGCTGGACAAGCAATGTGGCACGTCAGCACTGGCAGAAACTTGACTCGTTGAGCAGAGGTTCCTGAAAAGGTTGGATGAAACGTGCAAAGGAGACACCGTTCTTCCTACAAACAGATTGCTAAGAGCACACAATTGGGAAGCATATATTTGACTGCCACCTTTTCGAAATTTGCGCAATCTGGACCTGTAATCAGCCAGACAATTTCTGATCATCGTTGTTTCGCAGACACGAGTTGAAACTACTTGACAAAACATGCTTGTCAAGCGCACCATAGTCGTTTGATCAGGATGGACAACACCATGCGGTGAGCCGCCGTTCCTCCTACGAACAATTTGCTAAGAGCATAAAAGAGGAAAGCAGATAAGTGGCTCTTAGACTGCCACCTGTACTTGATTGCGGTCTGGACAAGCAACCACGTTTTTCTGAGGCAGCTAATAAAAGATCATCACATGTTTCTCACGCCATGTTTTGAATCTACTTTAAGAAATAGGTTCTACATCTGTAAGCGGCTGACTGTAGATCGCCACCTATGGGTTTAGTGAGAAGCGCCATGCAGCAGAACATGTTAAATTGCACAATAACAAAGTATAAAGGACCTTCCAAGCATTTCTGATCGTTCAAAGTTTGCAAAGAACCACCCTAAACGCCCGAGTCAGTTCATGACAATGTTCATGACTCAACATAAAGTGCTTCTATTGTTGTCATGGCAATACTCGCCCCATTTGTGGACCACTTTGCACTTGGATAGCTAAGTATGTAAAACAGCAATGTCAATGCAACTAAAGCCAAGGGGTGCATTGCATGCTCCCGCACAACTCGAGCTCTTCCAAGGACATCTTCCATCCACATGATTGTAGTACCACAAGCTTTGCAAACTGAGAAGCTAAATCATCTGAGTTAAGCCTTGAGCTTTCATTGCTCCTTCATTGATAGCTTTCATTTGGAGAAAGCAAAGGATTTCAATAAAGGCCTGAATGGGACGCAAGCAGAAAGCCATGAAAGTTCTCTGAACGCATGGCAGGACCGACTACGACGAGGAGTCTCCTGCTGCAGATCTTCTGATCCTCTTTGCCTCAGATCTGACGTAGTGAGCAGGACTATGAATCACAAAAGACGAAAGAATTACGCTGCAAGCGCTGATGTGCTACTGAGTTGCTCAGATCAATTGTGCGGACAACTCTAAATGACGAGTACATCATTTGCTAGCTTGCAATCAGTGACCAAGGAAGCCAGATCAAGCAAGCGAGATAAAGCTCGGATCCATCAGAGTCCGCACCTTGCACTTTGTATTGGACCTTTTGCGTGCTTGGGTTGACCACATTCACGGTCTTCTTCGAGGCCGACTCCTGCCATTTGCCCTCCGAATAAAACTTGAAGGTATCCTCCCCAGCCGCAAGATCTTCGAAAACACCCGTGCCCGCCATGATCCTATACCAAAAGACCAACGCCAAGCCTTTCACAAGTTTCAGCTGCTGCCACAGACCCCTTGTTCTTCCTCAACTTCAAGTTCAAGCTGACGTTTGAGATACCCGAATAAACTTCGCAATGTGTTCAATCTCGCTGCTTCGCAAGCCAGTCCCGCAAGCACTTGCAATCCTCAACTCTCGCAAAAGTTCTCAGCAAGACGTTGCGTATCAGTCATGCAGCACAGCCGCGCCCTGCATGCATATGTAAAGGTTATCCAACGAGTGCGAGAGAATGGCCCCGAGTGGAATATGAAGCTCGAGTTTGACGCGAAATCTTCGATATTCTCTCGCACTCGTTGGATAACTACCGTACTGCTATTTATTCTCGGCAAAAAATAAATAATTATCCGGGCCTGCCGAAAATTTCAGAAAATACTTTGAGGCGATAATGGTTCGATAACGGTTATTTTAGCAGGTAACCACTGGTCTGCCGAAAGGATAGAAAGTTTCATAATTAATTATTCGGCGTCGAAGGTGCTGAAATCAAATAGCAGTACGGTACTACTTATCCCACGACCGGTTTTTGCGCTCAGCCATTTCGGCGTTGAGTATTAGTAAAGTTTCGGCGTCGAACTTAATCGGCGACCCAGGCGTTGAATATATATTTTTATTCAACGCTCAGCGGTGGAATAAACGCGAGACCCTTACCAGGTTCGACGATACATCGGAGTCCGGTCGTGAGATAAGTCGGTTACCCTCACTCCTGCTCGAGCATATCGAAGATTTCGCGTCGAACGAGAGCGGATATTCCACGAGGGCCTCCGAGGCCCGGGTGGAATATGAAGCTCGAGTATATATATTCAACGCCTGGGTCGCCGACTAAGTTCGACGCCGAAACTTTACTAATACTCAACGCCGAAATGGCTGAGCGCAAAAACCGGTCGTGGGATAAGAGGGGACAGGAGTCAGGACCACAAGTCACATGCATCACATGGCGGGGCAGGCAAAAGCTGGGCAGGCAAAAGCTGCCTCTGCAGGATGGCCGGGAAGCTGCGCACTGTGCTGCACTCGCACTGTGCACAGTCTGCTGTCTGCAGACGGTGTGCAGTGTGCACGAATCTTCTCATAAATCTTGATCGGCCATCGATTGATTAAACATCCTGCTTCGACGGTCAGCTTTGGCCGTCTGTATCATATCGGACGGATGTTGTATTCACGGAAAGAGAGAAGAACACGCGGCAGCACAGCAATCGATGAATCTCATATAGAATCTTTACGAGATCCGACCATGCAGAAGGGATAACAGAATTGCAATTCCAGGCATGCCAGGACCGTCGGTCAATCAATACCGGTAATCAAATTCCTCAAATTCAAAGACGAAGTTTGACTTGATAGGGTTCTAGGGTCGAGTCCGATCGGCTGACATAGTCTCCAAGGTGATTGGCATGTATCACATTACATTCTTCATTCAAATACATTATACAAATTCGATGATTGCGGGCCGCTCATGATTTTCTGATCGTCTTGTTGCGGCACCGCCTGGCATATGTGGTGCATCATTCTTGGATCGAATGAAAACGTGAAGCATGAATTCTCATCTGTGCGCCGCCGGCCGTCTAACGTACGTGTCACTCCTAGGTAATGATGGTAGACTGCATAGGACGTAGCATGTGCAATTCGTCACTATAATGCTCTTAGCTAGGAGGAGCTAATGCACGTGCCGCTGGCCGGGCCGTCGCGTCACCAGCATAGCAATTTATGTGCAATTATGATATGTCCGGATCGCTACCTTTTCAGTAATTCAATGAAGTACAGGGTCGAAATTCAGCTACCTAGTACAACGCAAGTGCAAGCACCTATGGACCATACTAGGTTTCCAATACACATCCTTTCTGTTATTGGATGTGTGAAGGTCTCTTCACATCGAATTCCTCGCAACCGAGTGCAAGTACTTGCATTGACTTCAATTGTAAGTACAAGGGCAACTGCCAACGTGATCAGACACACCGTCGAGATCCCAGGTTTTGTTCCTACCTTAGCGGTGGGCATACTAGATCTTTTCTACCTAGCGTTACTGAATTTGACGCATGCCACCTAGCTGGAGGCAAAACATTGTCAGGATATAAGTTCTTATCCCACGACCGGTTTTTGCGCTCAGCCATTTCGGCGTTGAGTATTAGTACAGTTTCGGCGTCGAACTTAGTCGGCGACCCAGGCGTTGAATATATATTTTTATTCAACGCTCAGCGGTGGAATAGACGCGAGACCCTTACCAGGTTCGACGATACATCGGAGTCCGGTCGTGAGATAAGTCGGTTACCCTCACTCGTGCTCGAGCATATCGAAGATTTCGCGTCAAACTCGAGCTTCATATTCCACTCGGGCCTCGGAGGCCCTCGTGGAATATCCGCTCTCGTTCGACGCGAAACTTCGATATTCTCTCGCACTCGTTGGATAACCTTTACGTATCAAACTCGACTACTTTTAATGGTCGCCATAAGCAGCGCAATCTATAGGTTAGACTGAGCAATCGGTGCTCAGGAGCTCACTAGTCAGTTGAACAATCTACATGTGACCGCCTCCTCGCGCCTCAAAGCGTCACATTCCTAGTGACGAGACGGCTCATGTCCCGGTTGCCTTCCCTCAACCTCCCCTTCCGTTTCTACCTCTTCCACGTTGCTTTCCGTCGCTCCTCTCTCCTCCCTTTCATCCCCCTCCTCTCTGTCCTGGCGCGGCGCTTCCAACTCCCTTTTCGCAGCTACTTCCAAGCGCGGCCCCACGTGGGCGTCCGATCTTCCCTCCTCGCGGGCACCGTCCGGCTTTGCCGTCCGTTCCTCCTCCCCGTGCGAGACATTTTGACCGCTGCCCTGCGGGGCCGACTCCCCGCCGCCCAGCCTTTGCATCTCTTTCCGTTCCAGCCCCGCGCGCCGTCGAATATCAAGGATTGTTTGCTCGAGGCCGGCCCGCTTGGCCTGGCCCGCGCCCTCCCGCGCCTGGTCGCGCGCCACCTTTTGCGCCTCCACGCGTTGCCGCGCCGGCTCCAGCTTCTGCATCTCGCTCTCCGCGCGCTCCTTGTCCTCGCGCCGCGAATTCTGCCGCGCCAGCCGCTCCATCTTGTGCGGCGTCGGAGGGGTCGTCAGCGGCGCGCTCAGGGGTGCCACCTGCACGGCGGGCACGACAATGAGTGCCGCAGGCCAGGGGGAAGGTGGTGTGCAATAAATTGGATGGCGAAAAGGCTGCTTTATTGGAAGAAGGCCGCTCAGTAAAGCAAGCTCAAAATGTGTGCAAGAACAGTAAGTGGTTCGGCAAAGCAGCACGTTGTTTTGGGACCGTTTCAAAGAGGGGGTTTGCAGCTGGCCACTCCGAGCAATTAATAAAGACGACCCGACCCGCTTGGATTAATAGGAGCGTCCACAATCCTGGCCAACCCCAGCCCCTCTTACGAAGATTACGCTGCAAGAGCGCGCGTCCGTCGTGGGACGGTGCTCACCACCATTTTCTCCGTGAGTGTGTCGATGAGCGCGGTGAGATTGTGGTCCACGAAGGTGCTGGTGGTGATGACCACCCGCTCGAAGCGGCCCTTCACCGGCACGCCCGTCAGCAGCTTGGGCGGGGGGTGCCACCTGCACCAGCGCAAACCCCCCAGTTTAGAACGGCCGCACTCGCACCTTGGTGCTTGCCACAAAATGTGACGAGCCCTTTCCTTCAGTGCAACGGTTTTGCGCGATCCAGATTTGACGATCCCGGGCAAACGCAGGGGTGAACACTTCCAGGAGAAAAGGAAGAATGCCTTTTCGTCCCGGGGCGTCCTGGGGGAAGGGGTCATTGAGACGAATTGCAAATGTCGAAGGAAGAATTGCCAAGGATGCGGCTCGCCTTGTGAAGTCCAAAGACCTTCGAACGAAGGCACCCCCAGATGCCCCCGTGAAATTACATGCTTTCGAATGTCTCGGACTCCCTGGACTTTGCTTCCCTCGTTTCAATAAGGTGCCTCAAGTCGATAAGGTGCCTCACTTATGAGCATGCCAAGCAGAGTAGCTCGCGTTTTCAAGGGAAAGAGGCAACGGCAGCAACCATCTCACCTCCACGGCTCTTTGACGACCACGTGGTAGAGCCGGCCAGCGGGGTAGAGCCGGCGCGGGTCTTTCAGCCGCCGGCTGTCCGAGATGCACGAGTCGCGCAGGCACCGCGGAATGATGAAGCAGCAAGCACTGCACACAGCAACCACGCAACCACGCATTTCACCGGTTTGTGGACTGCCTACAAATGCAGGGTTTTCACGTTGGAAATCATACTATCCTGCAAGGCCTTCAATGATATCATTTCCAGTGTAAACCTATGCCGAGCAGAGCGTGGGTGCAGCCTCCAAGCACAGTCAATAGTATATAAAACCTAGATCTGGGGCCGCAACCTGGACTCTTCTGTAGAAGCAACGAGCGGAGGGCCGTACCAGGTGATGCCGTAGCGGCAGAAGCAGGAGGTGCGATCGGCGACGGGCCAGATCTTGGCGATGGTGGTGGTGCTCATGCGAGGCAGAAAGTCGTCCTGCACGAGGGGGAAGCTGGCGCATGAAGTGTAGAAGCATCCACGGATAAGAAGTACGAGGAAAAAAGGCCGAAACTGAAACCCTGGAACAATATGGGCAGAAAAACTATTTGGCAATAGAACGTGCGAAGAAAGCCATCTTGACTCTGGGTCTTCGGACATCAAACTTTCGGTTTAATCAGTCGATCAGGAAAAATTTCTATATAGCACAATCTCGCGCTTGTTTTTATTCGATCCTGACGAGGGTGTGAAGAGCAAACGTTACATATGAGGATGACTCAAACAACGTACAGCTATAAGCGTCGAACCTGCCACCGAGTTCCAAACGCTCTGAGCATGTTTATCGATCTTGGATCGTCCACTGACCGACCATGAAGGCATCGGACGGGTCGAAGAGGAACCGCGCTAGGATTGTTTGGAATCCAACCGCAAGTCTGACACGATCATCCCTATCAGGGCTTTCATGTTCGACATAACAAGGATCAGGAACGAAGAAAGAATTGCATATAGTGCTGGGGTGCTCTTGGTGACACTCTTTACTCCATAAAACGCCGCTCCATCCATTGGGCAGGATACTGCACGCGGAGTGCACCCCCCCTCGAAACCGTTTTTACAGAGTGAGTACGGCTCCTTACCTGGAGGACGACGCCATTGACGACGTCCGCGTACTTGACGGCCAGGTCCAGTGAAACGGCGCGCGGGGGCGCAATGCCATAGCCTTTCAGGCGGTCCCTGCTTATGCCCCCTACCCGGCTGCCGTCATCAGCGACCAAGATGGTGGCCAGCATGGCGATGCCTGCACCAGGGAGGACGGCTAGAAGTCCACACGAGGCTCGGCCGCTTTGGCACCAAGGCTCGGCTTGAATCATTCACTGATATTGTGAAATTATGAGGGGTGCAAGCAGAAAGGAAGCATCGAAGCATGCTCCTGGAGCGCTTCCAAAACAACCATACAATTTCTTCTTCTTTGGCAAACGTTTCTGTAGAACAGTCCAGCAGGCCACATTACCCGCTCGGAGAAGCAATTCCGGAAACGAGTTTTCAAAAACGATGCGTTAATCAACTCGAAAAGATGCAGCGAGGCTTGTGAGTGCGCTGACCTGCGCCGAGAGAGTGCCCCACAAAGACGAGGTGGTAGTCAGGGTGTTTGGCGAGGAGGCCCGCCACATACTCACCCTCCATCTTGAGCAAGCACTCCGCAGCCTGCAGCCGTGAAAGGGCGCGTCGAACGCCTTCTGAGCATATGAAACGTATGGTCAAAGGGACTTGATAACATGAGTGTGTAACACTGAGGGGAGGAAATCCATCCTCCGAGTACTATTCTACGAAGCTTCTTTGTTGGTTGAATCGACACAATATTGATACTGAAGCTGGGCTTACCTGCAGCAGGCCATGGTGCACGTAGCCCCCTTGGTACATGGTCTTGCCCTTGTGGTTGTCGCACAGGGTGCGAAAGTCGTAGCGGCTCCCCATGTCAAGCCTGGAGGGGGGCACACAGAACTCCTCAATCAAAGTGACTTTCGGCCTAAGTAGGTTCAACAAGATTAGGACGTGCAATCCAGCAGGCAACGAGAGCCTCGTGAGTGTCGAGGAAGCTACAAAAGGGCCACTTTCTGAGATGCTTGAAAATTGGCACAATTGTCTTCCTGAAGTACTCTGATCAGCAGTAACTCGAAGCTGAGGGCTGTTCTTGGAGCTCACCCCCGTACCGCCACCACCACTGTCGTGCGATCATCGTCCTGGTAGATGATCTGTACAGACACGCAATGCGATAAGCAGAGTCCAGGAACCAGAGCAAACAACCTGCCGAAATAAACAGTTTAGCAATTGCAGCAAGCCCGAATAGTAGGAGTGCGTGTCCCTCTGTCATGTGCACTGCCCTGGTTACAAAGGCTCAGTGTAACATCACCAGGACTGGACCAAAAATTGTCAAGAAGGCGCCGCCCCTGGCATTCTCAACCGAACCAGCGTCCATTCACAGGCAAGGATTAGAGCAGCTCACATGGGCGGGGCAATGCTGAGTGCCTGCCACCAGCCTTGGCTCTGGAGAATAAGCCACCACCTCCCCAGCATCGCGAACGGCCTCCTTGGGGCTTGCCGCGTAAGCTCCCTGCCCCAATTGAACAAGACGAGCAGATCATCAGGCTTTCATTGGAAATGAGCTGAATTGTTTTGGGGGCAAGAAGCGGTCGCTCTTTTGACAATGATGACAGCACCTGAAAAAAAAGCAACTTCTGATCTAGAAGTACACTCTGAAGCCCCTTCAACCAAGAAACCATACCATGTTCAGACGGGCAAAGTGCAGTATCTCCTGCGCCTCCTCCATGCTGGCCGCCTTCCACTCCTCCCCGCGGCTGTCGGCAGTGCCGCTGCGGCACAGCCGCGACCCGCACCAGCCCGCGCACCATGCCCCCAGCACGTACGGCAGCAGGGGGCACATCCGAGCAGGTGGCGCAAAGGTAGGGGGGTCACAAGCGCATCGCAGCCCAGCGGCCAAACAAAGCGCGTTTTCCTATCAACAGAAGAGGTCCTCTCAGCTGAAGCTAGTCCAACTTCAACTCAAGAGTCAAAGCAATGCGCCCTCACCTGACCAGCATTGCCCAGGCCGCTACAAGGGAAGAAAGCAATGGGAAGATACGCTTTCATCGACATTGTTCTGAAAAGTTGCTGAAAGCACCTGCCAAGAACATTCCGGGCTCAAAACCCTAAAATAGAACTTGAGTTGAGGTACTTGGGAACCCTAAATAAACTTTCGGCACAGCTCCTGTTTACGTTTGCAAATGCTTCTGAAGTGTATGCCTCCACGAGGCGCTCATCATGCTTGCAGGTCTCATTCTGCCCCTGAGCCAGTGGGCATCTGTGATTTGAGAAGACTGCCTCGCAGCAGCGATGGCGGCAATTCATCTGTTAAGGGCCGCGGCGCGGCAGCTGCTCAATGCAAAGCGGCTGCCACCCTGGAAACCCTTGGCGCCTGCCTCATCAAATGCCACCACTACTTTCAAAACACTCTTTGATTATGGTCCCCATGCAACGGCGCGAGCCCGCTTCTCCCAGCTTGTGTTTGGCAGATCTTACTCGAGCGTTGCAGCTGCGGTCCCGGAAGCAGATGACCAGTCGGGCAGCGAAAGCGCCAGCGTGCGGGGGCCGGAGGGCATCCGGTGCTTTGCAATCATCGCGCACGTCGACCATGGCAAGACGACGCTGCTGGACCAGCTGCTGAAGCAGGTCGGGGACTCACTGACCACGGAGCGCGTTATGGACAGCATGTCGCTGGAGAAGGAGCGAGGGATCACCATTGCCGCCAAGGTGAGCGCGAGCCGCTGGCCCAAATAAGCTGTTCGCCTGTGATAGGGATTAAGTGGCCAGCAATGCTGTGTCTAGTAGTGGCTTGCGTCGCCGTTCTGCTTGGCACACCCTGCATCGCCACCTTTCACAATTACTCATCAAGTAACTACTAAGGAGGGCCGCTTGGCTTTTCTGTGCGATGGATGGGTGGTGCAAAGTGATTTGCCCTCTCTGGCAGTCATGGCTGGCCTACAAGAAATATGCGAGACATGTGCAATAGATCGGGGAACAAGAGCTCAATTAGATAAGTATCCCTGAAGCAGCCCTGGCGCCCACCCTCTTTCAGATTCCAGACGTTTTTATCCGCGGGAAATGGTCTACTGGACGTGGCAATTTGCCCAGGTTCAAAGGGTCTCCCAACAGTAGTTTCTGCTGGACTTTGTTGTGTGGAAAACAATGCTGCGTAGAAGGATCCGTGCATCATGCGGGTATATGCAGTGAGCTAAGTGAAGTCGCTTTTCTGCATCTTCGTGACTACTACTACCCGAGTCCTGTACGTCTGTCATGGCGTTTGAATCTTCTGTGCATTACAGCAAGGTATCTCTGCTTGCAGTACACATCTCTTCCGTACAAGGGCTACACACTGAACGCTGTCGACACGCCTGGTGAGGCTTGATTATGTGTGACAGGTTTGAATGCACAATGAGTCGTTGTCCCTTCAATACAGCAATACAATCAGGCTATGCAAATGAACGAGAACCTGCAGGATGAGCAACTATCGTGGCTTCAGATCAGGGTGAGGCTGCCCACTCTCTGTCTCTCCTTCTGCTGACTGCTTCCCCACTTACAGATGTGCATTCTTCTTTCTTCAGTCCATGGCACGCTTATCACGTTACACCTATCTTCTCATGCTCATTGGCACTCTCGTGTTCACCGGCTTCCAAGCGGGGATCTAAAAGCTTTCCAAAGTGCCCTTTAACTGGCCCCCTTCCCCATGCCCACATAGCCTTTTCATAGTTAAATGATTCCTTATACCTTGCCCGCAGGCCACGCTGACTTTGGCGGTGAGGTGGAGCGCGTGCTGGACATGGTGGACGGCGCGGTCCTGCTGGTGGACGCCACGGAGGGGCCCCTTGCGCAGACCAAGTTTGTGCTCTCCAAGGCGCTGCGCCGCGGCCTGCGGCCCCTCGTGCTCTTCAACAAGGTCGACCGCCCCACCGTTACTGCGCAGGTCAGGCCAGGCCGACACGAACTCTAGTAAAAGCGCTGCAATGATTGCTTGGATTCGGGTAATCTGAGATCCGAACGAAGGGCTGTCAAGGAAAGGCGGGCCATAGTCAGCCGTTACGGGCTGAGTACCCACTCCCGCTGCATCAGTTGCTTCCAAAAGCGCTACTTCTTTGTAAGTGGCTCTGCAATAATTGCATTGACGTTTGCCTGTTTATGGGCGGGATCGTACGCCCAATTTGAATCATTCTCTTTGCGCGCCTCACTTCCGCCGCCCCTAGTTTCCATGACGCCTCCCTGACGGTGCGCATTTGCATGTCACAGCGGTGCAGCGAGGTGGAGAGCGAGCTATTCGATCTGTTTGCGCTGCTGGGCGCCACGGACGAACAGCTGGACTTCCCGGTGCTGTACGCGTCTGCCAAGGAGGGCTGGGTCACCGCGCGCCTGCCGTCCGCCGCCGACCCGCTGCGCCCCGAGGAGCGCGTCATGGACCCGCTGCTGGACAGCATCCTGCAAAACGTGCCCCCACCGGCAGGGGACCCGGGGGGGCCCTTCAAGATGCTGGTGAGGGTCGAGAGTCGGAAGGGCGGAGAAATGGAACAGTATGGGAAACTCTATGCAGAAGAGAGATTCTTCGTTACTTCGTTCAGACAATCACGGGCATTCTTCTGAGACGCTCGATTGATTGTCAGGATGAGCCGGAAACGTTGTAACCCTCTTGTTACAGAAGTAGCATCCTCGAAACTTTTTGCCTTCTGGTCTCTGATAAACCTTGCTGGCCGGTCGAGAGTAATCTTCTTGGGCGCTCCTTCATCTACGGGCAGCGTCCCTGGTATGCGATGCGTAGAAACCAACTCCTTGCCGACTTCAATATCTTGTGACGCAGGTGAGCATGACGGAACGGGATCCCTTCCTAGGCCGCATTCTGACCGGCCGGATTGCCTCGGGCCGCGTGCGTGTGAACGACCGTGTTCATGCGCTGGCGCTCAAGGGCGACGGCAGCCCACACGACGACGGGCGCGTCACCAAGATCCTGAAGCGCCTGGGGGGGCTCGGGCGGGTCACCATGACGGAAGCAGGCGCGGGGGATATTGTCAGCATAGCGGGGCTGGAGCGAGCCGGGGTCACGGACACAGTTGCGGCGGTAGAGGTTAACGAAGCATTGCCAGCGACGCCGATTGACGTGCCGACAATTAAGATGGTGATGGGGGTGAATGACTCCCCGTTGGGTGGCCGGGACGGGACACACGTGACGGGGAGTAAGATTGGAGAGCGGCTGATGTCGGAGGCGGAGAACAACGTGAGTATCGTGGTGAGCGCGATCGAGGGCGGCGCGGAGTCGTACGAGGTGCAGGGCCGCGGGGAGCTGCAGCTGGGGGTGCTCATCGAGACCATGCGCCGGGAGGGCTTCGAAATGTCCATCTCACCACCCGCAGGTAAGCGCTGCGAACGGACGTTTTACTGGGCCGTGAGCTCGTGACTGCGCGCCGTCCTTTGTAAGGCCTTCCTTCGTGTTACTTGCAGCGGCGTGCAGTTGGGGTCCCATCGCAAGTGCTGACGCCTGCCTTTTTGCACGTTCCGCCGGCTCAGTTCAGAATATTTTGGCATTACCTCCGCTGCTTCCCTTTCGTGAGCACTCAGTTGAATGGTTCACGATGTCTGCTCGTAGCTTCACCTTT
Source organism: Klebsormidium nitens (assembly GCA_000708835.1). Lineage (NCBI taxonomy): Eukaryota > Viridiplantae > Streptophyta > Klebsormidiophyceae > Klebsormidiales > Klebsormidiaceae > Klebsormidium > Klebsormidium nitens. The sequence goes on from DF237623.1 coordinate 20,079, forward strand.
GCAAAGACCCGGTTGTCGGCCACTCTCACCGAGCAGAGCCGAACATTGCTCTCTTTCCTCTTCCGCTCACAATGTTTTTGGTGGCTGTTGCCCTGAGACCGTTGCCCTTTGCCCCGGCCTCTCACGTCCGCTGTTTGCGCGCGCGTGCAGTGCTGTTGCAGACGGGCGAGCGCGGCGAGAAGCTGGAGCCGATTGAGGAGGTGGTGGTGGAGGTGGACGTGCCGTACATGGGGATGGTCATCGAGGCGCTGACGCTGCGCAAGGGCGAGCTGGAGGAGATGCTGCCCGACGGCGCGGGGCCCGGCCGCGCGCGCCTCGTGTTCACGTGCCCCTCGCGCGGCCTGCTCGGCTACCGCTCCGTCTTCACCACCGACACGCACGGCACCGGCGTCATGCACCGCGCCTTCCGCGAGTGAGCGCATGCGGCCGGCATAGAGTTTTTGGGCGACGTTGCGATTGGACATGGCGTTTCACCGTAGACAGAGCGTGGGATTAGAGTGCGGCAGCTGCCGGCGGCCGGCCTCGAAAGCGCAAAGCCGAGACTACTTACCAGTTTCATTTCCTCTTCCGATCCTGGATACAGAGCAACCTGCACATTCTCTCAAGTGTTTGATGGCGAGACACTTCGATCCAAAGGAGAGAAGTGTGGAGAAGAGCTCTCGAGAGGCGGCGTCGCCGTTTTGGATCCTGCTCTGTTCCGCAGTCCTGACTTTCTGCTGCGGTGGGTGGCAGGTACGGCCCGTGGCGCGGCGGTCTGGACCGCGTGCGCAAGGGCGCGCTGGTGTCCATGGCGCAGGGGCCCTCTACCGCGCACGCGCTCGGCAGCCTCGAGAGCCGCGGCGTGCTCTTCATCGCGCCGCAGGAAGACGTGAGTCCGAACACGCACCGCCCCTGGAACGCTTTTACATCCAATACTTGCGGATCAGAAGAAAGCGAGCACTTTGGCAGCAGGAGTGGCTGCGGAAGCGGGCTGCGATTGTCGTGGCCAAGTGCGTCGTCCTCGACTAGGCGGTCACGGCAAGCGCGCGCGCGTCCATGTGCTACCCCTGTTCGATTGATGCCAACGACCAAGGCAATATCTGAACCAACGCAAGCCGCATGGGGGTGAATTGGGTCCCAACTTCTGCTCCGTTTTTCCCACAGTGCTACGACGGTATGATCATTGGCGAGCACAGCCGCGGCGAGGACCTGGAGGTGAACCCGGTGCGCGCCAAGCAGCTGAGCAACATGCGCGCGAGCGGCACCGACGAGAAGGTACGCCTGCAGCCGCCGCGCGCCATGACGCTCGAGGAGGCCATCGGATACGTCGCGGCAGACGAGCTCATCGAGGTGAGACAGACGCGTGCCGGGGGAACGGGGCCGGCCCCTCTTGTGTTCGTACCTCTCGTGCTTAAATCGAATTCTGCTGTGGAGATTGAGATGGTTTCGGACCTTGTCTGTTTCGAAACGGCAGGTAGTCTGGGATGTGCCAAAAAAAACGCCACGAAGTAAGGCGTGCCACGTAGCCACGTGGCAGGGCTCCTTAGATCCGGTATGCAAATCTGGGTAACGTTTGTGCAGCAATAATTGGATGAATCGTGCGGGTCTCGAAGCAGGTTCTGTCTGCTTTCAGTTGTCGTTCAACAAAGACGGGTCACTGCCAGGGATGCTTGGGCTCGCTTGGTCAATGTCGCGTGCTGTCGCTGGTGCCATTTCTAACTTATGATTCCTCGTCGGTGCAGGTTACACCGAAGTCAGTGCGATTACGGAAGAAGTATCTGAACTCAAGTCAGCGGAAAAACAGCAAACGAAGGGAATCGAGTTGAGTGTGTTCGATGGTCAAATTAAGCTCGATAGAGGTTTCTTTTGCACGGTCGCGTGCCATTCTTTTGTTGCAGCAAAGTGTACAATATTGCAGAAGCATTGGGAGAATTGCATTACGGGCAGACGCCGGTTCGATAACAAGGTGCCGCAGGAGCTTCTTGAAGCGCTACCACTTACGCCCGCCGTCTATGGACGGTATGTGGCCCACCGAATCCGACACATCCGGTAAAGGAGCGATATTGGGGCTACAGGTCCGGAATTTCAATAATCGGCTTGAAGTCGGGCCGTGGGCCGTGGATAATCAAAAATCCTATATAAACCTTTGACTTTGTCAACTTCACCCGCATGACTCGAAAGTCAGGGTGTACGCATAATATGATGTTCAGAGTTGGAGTGACGGTCACTGAATCATTCGGATCCACTTTGAAGTTAACACAATTCTAGCGCACCATGGCTGCGGCGGCGCCACATCTGACCAAGCTGTCAAGTTAATATGAAGCTTAATCATTCTATGCATGGGCGGGAAGTACGTGTACAGGCTTTCCGTCCCGGTCCGCCTGAGCCTGGCCGGCGCGTGTTGGTGGCAGCAACTGAGTTGCGGCAATCCGATTCAACATATAGAGCTGCAGCGCACCCCCGCGTACACTGGTGATATTCTGAGTTCGATCTATAATTCAGTGCATTCATTGAAGGGTAAGCTGCCGGGTGCATGCAATCACTTATATACCACGTCTAACTCGATCAGTCCGATCAGACCGTCTGACCCGGCCGGCCAGGAATGGATGCATGGTTTCTGCAGTGCACCCTGTATATACGGTAGTAGGCTCTTAGTCCATTCAACGTCAGTCGGAAGATCATAGCGGGGCCCATGGGCTTACTGTCGGAGTGCTGCCAGGCTGTCATGTTGTAGTTTCGTGTTGGGCATGCACTTGAGAAGATCGAACGGATCTCCAAAACTCAAACGTACGATGTATGCCACAACGCGCCCAGCGACGGTACGTGGCCGGCCGCCCGGACCGACGCACTGCAATTCCAAAAACGTATGCTACCCGTCCAACAGGTATATCGACATATCAACATATATATATCGACGATCTGACAGACTTAGACCCATCCTCGGAAAGATTCAACTCGAAGTCATGTCGCTGTCGAACTGAGGAGCGTCTAATGCCCGCTCAAGAAACCCATGGCTGCGTAAACGAAACTTTGTCTGACCCTTGCAGAATTTTCCAAACTTAGTAAGTCCAAAATCTAGAGCGGCTTCTGTACATCTGTTGACCGTGGTCTTATGAGGACGAATCCATTGCCAGCACTTGAAAGGACCAGGGACTTCTGCTGTAGCGAAGCGTATAACTTTTGCAAGCTGGGCCTCATAAGCCAGTCTCTGTTGAAAGCATCATCTTTGCCGGTCGACCGTAAAAGATGCCTACTGCGGCGATCAAAAGGGTCGGTCTGGCCAGCTTCAACCATAACTTAAGGCAACACGTGTTCAAAACACAACATACTTTACGTCCTGAGAACTGCACTACTTCGGGTGTTCATCGGTAGAAATCTGCCTTCCGCTCGCAGGCGGGCGGCAGTGCGATTCATGTCCTTTAGCAGGACTGGCTGTTACAGTAGGTGGGCTTGGGCCGCCCCCCCGGGCACAGGTTCTGTTCGATGTCGTACCCGATGGCGAACAGGTCGCCCTCGTTGTAGGGGTACCCGTGCAGCGTGATGCCCTGCGGCAGGCCCACCGCGTTCACGCCCAAGCACGGCACCGTCAGCCCGGGGAACCTGCGGGAGAGGGGGGTGAGAATGGTAAGATCGTGACATACAGGGTATCTGCTAAGGCATACGTATGTCGTCAAATCTTTGGAGAACACTCTTCTCGAACTAAGCAACCCGAGAAAGGAGAAAGGACTGGAGACGAGGGTTCTATACATGAAAATGACAACCTACTTCGCTTGAAAAGGAAAAACGACGTGTCCTTGTAGGATCTTTGTCAAATGAATAATAGACGGAGGGGAAAGAGAGAGGCGACGACGCAGACGAAGCATGAAACGAAGACAAGCAAGGATGCTCTTGCAACCATTGTTAGCGGCAATACTAGTCTCGCAAAACTTGACGCTGCTTGTGGTGTAGAAGCGTTTGCCGCGGCGCTCACCCGATGCGCGCCCAAGTGCCAATAAGGTTTCCGTTGCTGGCGACGGCGTCGTAGCTGTTGCTCTTGAAGAAGTCGCTGATGCTCGCAGCGATGATGGAAGAGTTCTGCGCGCGCACAAGCCACAACCAGATGATTCTGACGATAGCCGGAAACTGCGACCGTTTATGAGCTTGCAATCCACCAAAGCAACTCCGGGTGATTAAGGGCGGAGCAGACGTCTTTAGCGGTGCTCGTATCCCTCAAGCATCATCCAGAGACTTCGCGACAGTTCAATAGCTTTTCGCGTTGCTCAGGACAGAAGTCTTCATTGCTGACGAAAGCTTCGGGTCTCGCGCGCGCACCGTCCTTGCGCTGAGGTAGGCGGCGTCCCGCTTGTCCCCGGTGGCCTGGCTGGCCTCCCAGCTCTGCTGGTACATGTTGGCGTACGCAGGGTCGCCGCGGCAGCACACGCCGCCCTGGAACTCCAGCTCGTAGTTCTGCAAGCAACAAGGAACAAAACAGAGGGCCCTCACTTCGTATAGATCTGAGAGCTGCTGACGCGAGCACGCTCAAATGAGCACGTGGTCTGCATCGAGGATGAATTGATGGGGAAAAAGAGATAGAATTCTGTTAGGTGAGTAAGCTGCGGTTTGGCCAGAAATTTCGAGCGGCCGTACCTTTTTGTTGTACTCAATCATGTCCGCGAGGCTCTTCTGCACCGTGTACCCGGCCTTCCACGTGAGCTCTGCAACAACAAAGGGCAACGGCTGCGGGTGAAGGAGCATGAAACTTCGAAAAATTCTCGTTAATTCAGCAGAGCTTGAGCATTGCGTAGTGGGAGCGCAGATTGAAAGCGAGTTTTCGCAAGTATAAACGTTTCGACGTGGGCCAGAGCGGTACCCTTGCGCACTTTCACCATCCATGAGGGAGATCCTGCCTTAACGAGAATCACATCACTACCATTCAGCAACTGTTGGAGAATGCGGGGCCTCACGCGAAAGGTAGAGGTTGATGTCGACCTTGAAGTCGCCGTTGAACAGGTTGCCGCCCAGGGTCAGGAACGCGAAGTTGGACGGTAAAACGTCTACAGTGGCGCCGCGAGACCTACACAGATAATACATTCAACATTGACTGCATGGAGCACGATTTCTGCCTTTCTCGACAAGAAGCAGAAGGGACCACGTCACTCCCGTGATAGATCCGCATGAAGAGAAAGCTTTGCAAAAGCGCGAAACTTGAGAATGCCCCATTTTCACCTTGTCTTAACCAATATCAGCTTTCATTCTTTGTGGAAGAAGTACTGCCTCGAAAAGAGTACTGCCTCTGCTTTTCAAAGCAGAGATACTCCGACAACAGGATTGAAGGGCTTATCGGCCTGGTACAGTTCCAGGTAGTCATTCTCCTCCAAACGCGCGGCCTGAGACTAGCAGGACCAAATTGACACGAGTACGAGATGCTGACCTGAGCAAGTCTGGCAGCGCGGCATATGCCGCAACAGCGGGTCCAGTGGTGGTGGCGGGCAGCGGGACGACCGCGATCTTCTTGCCTGCACACGCAGCGTTCCCGAATGACGGAACCGTTCAGCAGAATGGGGAAAGCTGTCGTAAGCACATAAGTAAGCTCGCATGTCCTTTATTAGCTACAAGGGCTTGATAGGAAGGGAGATCAGCGTCCATACGACGCTCTCGAGAAGATTTTTGCAAGGTCGAACGAGATTACGACATTTGGAAGCGGCAGATTCGTGCTGTAGACCCGAGGAAGTAAAGGAACATCCTTGTCAGCGCGGAAGGCGTTCCGTGCGCGCGCTTACCCGCGAGGCCGTCCTTTTTGAGGTACGGCAGGTAGCCCCCCGCGGGGCGCGTGTAGGGCGGCAGCCAGGGCGTGGCCCCCGAGTGGATGGGGTCCGCCAGGTCATCGTACGCCATCGCGTCGAACATGTACAGGCAGTCCGCCACGTAGCGGCACATGGGCCTGCCACAAAGACACGAGGGGGCAAGTCGGCTGCATCGACTGACTTCGAGTTAGACAGTGGGAACGCATGTTCGAAAATACTGCTTGGGGGGAATTAATGGAGGAGGCAGTTGGGGTTCATCAGGTTGTACCAGACTGGTTGTCAACCTCCTGCTTTGACGTGACTCGCTTGCGAGATCTAGAGCAACTCGAAAGGTTCTGAACAGCATAACCGAAAGCAAGTTCAGAACCGACGTACGCGTGAGGTATCCAAAGACAACCATCTCATGAGAAATTGATGTTGTCAACAAGCAGCGAAGACTTCGTCGAGTGGCAGCTGCACAAGAGCACACTTTTGCTGTGCACAGTCTGCAGGATTCTGGACGAGTAGCGCGCGCGCACCCTGCGGTGTCCTGCGTGGCCCCGAGCGGGACGATGCCGTTGCGGCTCATGACGCCCACAGTAGGACGGAAGCCGACGATGCCGTTGTTGCGGGCGGGCAGCAGCACGGACCCGCCAGTCTCGCTGCCGACCGTCACGGCGACCTGGAGAAAGAGGCAGATTTGGGCTAGGCGCTGATACTGGGCCGCTCTCCTGCATGCCGATGTTCGTCTTCTTTGAACCGCTTTGAACGCAATCGAAGGCGGCTCGTTCACTTGTAACGCCTCTCCTCTCGCAATTCAGGGATCGGAGCTTCTTGTTTCAATCGCTTGGCAACACAGACGAGTGTGGTATTTCACAAAGGTGAGGAGTTATGCAGCTTTCGAAATTATCTGATCGAACAAGGTAAGGACTGAAAAGCTTACAAGCCCTCCAGCCAACTCTCAAGCAGATTGACGACAGGGCTGGCGGTTTCTCTTTCGGTAAGACGTACACGTATGCGTCGTATGAGGAAGGGTTCCAATCCGACAAGTACGGAAAGCTCGGAACATTGTTTTCGGGCAAACACCTACTCAAACGAAAAGGCCTTCAAACTGCGGACGAATCCAGTTCACCGCCGTTCAGTGTGAGAGGGATCCCCCGACTTTTCGCATCTTGTGCTCACCATGTTGGTGGCCGTTCCGGCTCCTGATCCGCCGGAGCTGCCGGACACGATGGTGGGGCTGTTGACGGCGGTGAAGACGGAGCCAGCGGGAATGGCGCTCGGGACCTCCGGGTACGGACTGACGCGCGCAGTGATGTTTACGGGCTGGTACCGCACATACGGGTCCTGGCAGCAGCGAGGGTGAGGCAGGCTGATACGACATCGAGCGTACAGCGGACGGATACAAGTCGTATTACAGAATGTAAAACAGGGGAAAGAAGGTATGCTGCATTCGATAGACGAAAATGGAGTGTGTCGCGTGGATCTGGTCGAGGCCTTGCATCAATACAGGCTGACGTCAAAGCAAGGCAGAAGGGAGACTCAGGAAGGGAGAAAGTTAGGACTGGGGATGTACCCAAACAGGATCTGTACGAAACACTTGGCACACCGACTCAACATCACCAAATTTGTATTTGGGCCTTATCGACTTACGTAGACTTGTCCTCCGCGACCGGACCAGCCCGAGACGACGGCATTGGGTTCCACCCCCGCGCGGAAGAAGGCCCACTCGGAGAGGCCCATCTTGGCCATGATGATGCCGCCCGCCGCAATCAACAGGTCCACGATGGGCGCCTGCTTATGATACGACCCCAGCAGGTTCCAGGACCCGGCGGTGGCGTTCATGCCGTCCGAGTTGATGTTGTCCTTGAGCCCGATGGGCACGCCGTGCAGCTTGCTCAGCGCACACTCCGGCAGGCACGCCATGCGCTCCTGGTCGCGGGCCTCGGCGATGGCCAGCACGTCGGGGTCGATCTCCAGCACGCTGTTGATGGCGTACGGCGCCTGGGGAGGAGGAAGAACAACAACGTGTCAATCAATTGATCACTGTGCATAACCGTGTGCCTACTTCAAGGCAAGAAGCATGCTGCAGACCTGATATAGACCTCTTATAGGAAGGAAGAGCGAAGTGGTGCCCAATGTTTGACGATCGGCCGAAAAGGTCTACGGCTTTGCATTTATTGAATGCTTCGAAACGAGAGGGACTGGCCTGTTCCACCCTCTGAGGACCTGAGGATTACTGTTTGCAGGACCTTAGAGGCGCCAATGAAAGACGGATGGCATGAAAAGCGTGCTGGCTTAGATCTAGATTGGCTTGTTTTCAACCTTGTCCTGACAGCCTTGACTAGATATTTCCAGCATTGCATAACCCTCTTACAGACAGCAGAACCTTAGTGCTTCGAAAACTTCTGTGCATATGCAGTACTGCATTTCCATGTTGACAGGACCTCAAGATGATAATTCAAAATATCTGAAAAAGAAGTCATTACTTTGGCACTTGGCAAAATATTCCTTCCCGCTGCTTCCAGCTGACTTCCCCTCACCATTCCTGCAAATGTGGCAATGCTGTCGTAGTCGGCAATCCTCTTGAGGTAGCACTCCACGAGCGCGCGCGACGTGAGCTGCCCGGACATGAACAGCTCCTGGATGGTGTCCAGCCCAATCTCGATGATGGCGCCACACCCGAAGTTGGACGGCTGGCTGGGGAAGGAGCCGTCGGGGCTCTGCTTGTAGCATGCGTAGCCGCTGCCGGGGAAGCAGGAGTAGCCTGCCGGGCAGCAGTAGGGCGTGGCGGTGCCGGGGATGGTGCACGTGGTGGGGTACATGGCGCTGGCGCAGAAGCCAGACGAGGGGGCGGGGATGCCAATGGGGGCGGTGCCTGGGGGGGAGGTGTAGAAAGGAGGGGTGTTGATCAGGGCCATTCGGTAAGATGGAAAATGTCACACTGATCCGATCAGGCGGGCTGACTGCAAGTACTGGTGGCTTGAAGTCTGGAAGTCAGTTCATGAAGGTCCAGATGAGACCGCTACATAAACGGAAGGAAAAGATGCGCTCTGACCAAAACTCTAGCGCATCAATGAAATTTTCCTACCGTGTTCTTGAAATGGTGTGTATGACTATCAAGCCACTGGCCGTCTCCACTTAATGTGGGCCACAGAAGTTTATGTCAGGTTCTACATAGCATTGGTTGCTTCCAGCTTCAATGTCATCCTCATACGGCTCTCACCAGCATTGTCTCCAGATGGACCAGATCACCTGCTTTGCATGCTTGTGGCACACAATCTGGTTACTCCCGTGCTGTTTTCAGTTGTGGGCTGACTCTCACCATCTGTGGAAGGTGGCACACTGGCGGCTGTCTGCAGCAGCTTGCGCACGGGGTCCTGCCTGCCGCGCAGCTGCTCTGCCACCTGCAGGGGCAGCCGTGACGACGCACACACCGCCTGCACCAGCAGGGCCACCACTGCATCGACGCAAGAAACAAGCAGGAGGTCAGGTGCTCGCTCGCTTCCGACGGTTGACAAGAGGTTGAAGAGATCTACATTCTTGTCAACATCACTTAACAGCAATAGGATTTTCGCCAAAATAGAGGAATGGTCTGCAGCTCACCTGTGAGGCGCCAGAGCACCGACCTGGCTGCAATGCCTGGACCCATGGGCGCCGCAATAAGCTCGGAGGCTGCTGCCACAGAAAATTGGCGAATGCCCCTCACGAGAAGAGGCTGTGACCACGCAAGAAAATGCTCGTAGGGGCGATAAAGTTGACGATCCAGGGGTTTGAAGTTGTGGGCTGCATTAGCTGGGGGCTTTAAGTTTGATTGAAAGGCGACAAGCTGCTGGGAGACAGTAATCTACCTCCGGTTCCATCAGTACATTCCTTTGTCCGACTTCCCAGCTGCCGTGATGACCCTTTGGCCCCAGGCTGGCAGGCTGTCATTGGCAAGTGCGGCCTTGAGTCTGGGTTGAACTCACCGTTTCATGATGCCATTTTGGCGCAGGATTCCGTCCTCGGCCACTCTGAGTCTGTGGACTTTGGAGGCCGCAGTGGAGCAGAGCTGCAGCCCAGCTAGAGCCCTTTCGCTGGAGCACCGTGCTTTGCACGAGCCAGTCAGTGCGGTGATTGGTGGGGGGAGCGCTGCAGAGCGCCGCATCCCGTTTCCAGGCTTGAAGTTACCACGTAAGGCTCGAGGTACCTAGGTACTACCGGTAGGTACTGGTGTGTACCATGCGAGAGTCAGTGAGACTACGGTATACGAAGAACTAGCAAGTACCTATGGTACCCATGTGGTACACTGCGATGCAGCAGGTCGGGTTGTCTGACGACATTTGAACCACATGTTTCACATGTATACCAAAAAATTCCTATACGGGGGGACTTGTTGATATCAAAAAATTGCCCCCCCGAAGACGAGGGGCATCTGAAAGCATCTTCTTCGATGTCGTCAGTCATTACTGCAGGCGATATTTGCAGCCGCCAATCATTCAACATACTCGATGAGGTTCGTAGAACACCATGACCGTTCGATGCGTTACTAAGACGATCGGACGGGAAAATGGCAGAAGTCGGTCCAAGGCGCGCGCGTGAAGGATGGGGGTTCCGTTACCAAATTGGGCAACAAAAATAAGGATCAGCAGTACATACCGGCAACGTCCTCGTCAACTTCGTCACGATTGGACTCTTTGCTGATGACAATGTTCAGAATGCCAGGCAGCGCCCCTACGATAAGAAACGTGAGTCTGTTCAACCACCCTCCTTTCCTCACTGCTCAGGCTGCTTTCGGTACAGCATTTCTGAATAGGTATCTGAATATCCTATACGCACCATATCTGCAGTACCTGTGGTCAGTCAAATCAACGTCAGCTAAAGCGACCTGCCAGTGGTCAAGGTCGGTGGTCGAATCACCTAAGGCTCGGCAATATGCAGCTGATATGACTGATAGCACTTAGTAGGAAGACGCGCGCACAATGTTTCCAAACTCCTCGCGGCGGACCAAAAAGCTGGAATGAGTCCAGGTCCTGACGTCAGGAGAATGGCCCAGGGCCCAGCAGGGCCAGACTCTATTGTGATAGTAAAATACGTTCATGGGATAGCTCGCCGGAGGATTGCAGTCAGCATGCAGGTTGTATGCCCCCTGTACGCGCTGGAAGCGTGATATTTGAGACACGTTTTCTGTCAGAACTAGCTCCTTAAAGCCAGAGGGCGATGACTGCGAATCGCTGGGAAACACGGAACATCGTCAAATAAAGCCGGCCCAGTTTCCGGTTCCCGTATCCATTGGCCAATTTTAAACTTCAACGCTGCAAATCACTGACTCACTTGACTCTCTGAAGAGCAGCTATGCTGGCCTAGTACTAGCGGCGCCCGCATCTGAACTTCGGAAGGACTCTTTGCAAAGAAACCTTCCTCATCTAATTGTAAGGAAGCACTGGCTTGCCGGGCCGCCTTGGACGGCGCCGTCGGTCACTGGCAAGGTCTTGCTTCCTGTGGGTGCTCGCCAAACGAGCGAACGCATGAAACGCAATGGACCGCACAGCATTCAACACTCAGCAGGTCAATTTTCTGAAGGAGATATACTCTAAGGAAGAAAAGTGAGCCCTCGTTCGTATCATTCTGGTGCCCGAGCCCCAAGGAGGGGGACTCGTCATCCTGCGTGCCTTGAATCCAGCTGCATCAGTACATTGAGAAACAGTTTAGATTTCCAAGTAAACAGTAGGCCAGATCTTTGCTGCACGACGCAGACAGCCTATTCAGCAAAGCCCTTCAACTGTGAAATTGCAAACTACTATACGTGCTGGACTAGGTTGGGCAGAGGTCAATCATTCAAATCTCAGTTCTCGATTGCACGACAGGAAGCTCCCCCGTGTGATTCTTCTTGTCACGCTCATTTCTGACTAGTTTCCCGCTGCTGTTGCTGTGTTGCAGGTACCGCAATGAGTTTCTGGACAAAGTAGATGCCGCAGAGCGTGCTGCAGGGGGGGGCACCGCCGACTTCGAGGACGATCTGGAGGAGACCCCCCACACAGGAAGAGGGGGGGCAGCTACCAGTGTGAGCAGCCAAAGCCGGCGGGGGTGTGAGCCCAGGTCAGCAGAGGAGGCCATCCAGGGGGAGATCTCTAAGGTGCGCGGCCAAGCTGGGCCGCAACGCGCAGCAGGGCTCTACATGCTCAGACGAAGCATAACAGGGACATCAGAGAAGACCTGCTTGTAGATACTGCCGTACCAAGCATAAAACCCTAAGCTCACAGTCGTTTCCCTTTTTGGTCGGTCAGCAATTAAAGAGTTGAGCATCTTTCGAAAGGATGGAATGGCGAGCCACACCCCGCAGGATGTCGGAGTGAAACAAACAAAAGACTCATTGTTTTAAAAAGGAGCTCGCTTCCTCTCGGAAATCATTTTATTGATAGGCGCTCGCCCAAAAAGCGAAGAAGGAAAAAGAGTCTTTTTCAGCAAAGAGCCACTCGGCGCAGGGAATTGGAGCTAGTGTGAAACCTTCAGCGCCTTCAATTTTCCAGAAAGATTCGTTGTGTTTTATCTGCTAAAAATAAGTAGCGAAGAGAGCTCGCTGCGCTTAACAAGAGTTCAAATAGCAACCGTGTGAGAAGATCAAGCACTTTCACACTGCCGTTTTGTGCTTTTGCAGAACCTTTGGCGGCGTGTGAACCCCGGGTACGTGGAGCCGCGGCGGGACCAGATGGTGAGCACCGGCAAGACGGCCTTCGTGTATGAGCCCGACGAGGTGAGCACTTCCGGTCGACCACCGTCTGGTGAAAATGCGGCTGTGGCGTCACACTATCGTGCGGCTCTCTCTGACAGCAATTATGAGTGTAAGCTGACTCCGCTATGCCATTCCGGGCCCTTTTGAAATCCTTTTGAAATTCTCATTGCAACCAAGACGTGCTGGCGTCTCGCCTAGTGCTTGCGATCAGCCAAAAACGTGAGCTGCGGCAGGACCACACTCAGACAGCACGAGATCGATCTGCGGCGTGGCCCGTGTGCAGATCGAGCCTGTGTCGCGCGAGCACTTCCGCAAGCGCGACACGTTCACGCAGTACGTGGAGGCGTCCTCGCGCTACAAGCTGCTCATGAAGGCCAAGGGAGCCGACGCCGGGCCGCCCTCACCGCCCGCAGCAGCCCGCGCACCCGCCCAGCCGAAAGCGGCAGACAAGCCAGCAAGCGCGTAGCTAGCATGCTGCCCCTTCGTCTCACCTTAAGTCGTGTTGGTCATCTCAAATTCTGTATTCTCGACAGTTAAGTAACCCCATTTAGACCAGACCAAGGCAGTTCCGCCCGGCTAGCTGTCCACCGCCACGCAGGCTGAGTCGAGATCTCATACAAGCATGGCTCGTCGATGCTTCTTGCAACGGTTCTCACTCACGTGCTCTGCAGGCCTTGCCACATGAGCCTCGATAGTTTTGTCAAGTCAGGTTGACTTCTTTGTGCGGTTTGTATGACTCAGCTGTACAGCGATCGGATGATCACGTATGTGCAGATCACATTCAAAGACGGCTAGCTAGCCTAGGCGGCCGCCGCAATTGCGCCCGGCCGGCCTGGGGCACAGAGCGCTACTGTAGCCTGGATGGTGTACGTTTGAGATCAATGGTCCAACTTACAGCACCTAGAGCTGCCGACAACCAGTGCGCATACCGTACACAATGACGGTGTCATGATCGCTGTTCCTGATGGTGTATATACATCTTAAGCCATGAATGTAGAATTACCATGATACATGGAGCTGCCGCCGGGACTGAGTGAGACGTTGATCATATTCATGGCCATCATTGGTGCGCAATGAGAATGAATCACCTTCAAGAGCATGATTTGTGGAACGGATGACTTGATAACGTTTGATTGAAAGCTGCATATAAGCGACAGTGCACATGTGTGATCGACACATTAGGCTTTCATTTTCTTGAATCATCGATCCACTAGTACTGCACCATGATGGCCCTAGAATTTCGAACGGATATACTATAATTCGTGGCTACGGTAATGCATGTGCAACTTCGATCCAGCGCACGCGCGAGTGCTATCATTAGGTATATCCTAGTATAGTACCTAGTCAAGCAATATAGATTCATCATGCATGAGATGCATGTATGACCGATCGTCGATCTGACGGCATCATTCGTTTAAGGCATTTCCACCGGTACGGTAGCTGTGCTCTTGTTCTCCGAACTCGATTCAGAGTAAACTCTGCATGCAGCAAACCGTACATGCAGCCGGGTGCTCCTGAGCGCGGGATGTTCAGGCTGGCCGCCCGGAAAGCCACTGGCAACGTTGGATCGACAACAAACGTACACCAGCACGATGAGCTCCGCCGGGACTGCTTGTACCGAACACAGTGTCGGACGGCAAATCATCATTCGATTCAGAGTGAGTCAGGCTTCGAAGACGCTAATCTAACTTAGAAAAGGCTCGTGTTCATTTGATCGGAAAACCGTACAACTCTAATAGATTGGGGGCACGTTATTTGGCTTGATCAACATCGACTTGTTCCCACCAACTTTATTGTAGCTTTGTCTAGTTTAGTGAAGGTAAGTCATCTGGACCCCGTGACTGGTCTCCGTCCTTGATGCTGCAATCAACTACGGTAAAATAACAATCACAACGTAACCACTATTGTCAATTATAAGCTATGTATGCGAGCAGTAATGATGCATAAAGCAGATGCAACCCCCTCTACAAGGCGCCGTTATTTATGTTCCGACCTTTTTGAGTCCTACATATCCTACTTCTGCGCGTGCCCTTGTTCCGTTGTCCTCTACTGTTCCGCTCAGCCCTGCTTGAGATGGCGGTACAGCTGGAGGTAGTCCTGCGCGGAGCGGCTCCAGGACCAGTCCTGCCGCATCGCGCGCGGCACCAGCTGGCCGTGCCACCACTCCCCCGCGTCGCGGTACGCGTCGATGGCGCGCCGCAGCACCGTCTCCACGTCGGCCTCGGACTTGCCCGCGAACGTGAACCCGTTGCGCTCGTGCTCGGGGGCGCCGGAGTGCGCCACGTCGCGCACGGTGTCCGCCAAGCCACCCGTCTGGCGGCATACGGGGATGGTGCCGTACCTGCGCCCGAAACGAGGCGGTATCAAAGCAGAGCTTGAAGTAACGCGGGTTTTGCTAGAGCATTTCGACGACTACCAAGCGTGCACACATGGATAGTCTAAGTATGGCAGTTGGCGTATATTCGACATAATACCCCTCGCCACAGGCCAGGGGCGTCAATCGACGAGCGACAAGATGGAACATCCGGGAGAGTGCCACTCTTGACAGAGAGTCGCGCTTGCCGCAGCGTCTCTCCCCTGCCAGGCTGGCGTGAGCGCGCTGCCGCACTGACCTGAGCGCGATGAGCTGCGTGAGGCCGCACGGTTCGAAGAAGGAGGGGATCAGGATGGCGTCCGCGCCCGCGTAGATGCGGTGCGCGAGCGCCTCGTCGTAGCGCAGCACGAGCCGCCCCGCGGTGCCGCCCGCCAGCTCGGCGGCCCACCGCTCGAAGCCCTGCTGCACCGCGGACTCGGGTGCGCTGCCCAGCACGCAGAACTGCGCGCCCGCCTGCTGCGCGACGCGCAGGCCGTGCAGGATGAGCGGCAGCCCCTTCTGCTCCGTCAGCCGGGACACCACCTGCGGAGTAGCGGGGGGGCGCGCCATGAGCGCGAGCAGCAGGCAAGAAGGACATTCTTGTTGCTTCCAGAGGCCACGAAGAAAGGCCGCGGGGCAAAGATCCATCCTTTGTACTGAATTCTTTGATCGACTCGCAATACCTGGGGTGACACGTCCAGGATTTCTACAGCTCGGTCAAGGCAGCCGGAGTCGTCGAGGTCCTCTGAAACATCAGCTTTTGTAATGCATAAATACAACAAAGGGGGAACTGCGGACAAGATTGCTTACTGCAATGAGCGGCGTGTTAGGCTTTGCGGGCAGGCCCAGCTCGGCGAGCAGCGCGGCCTTGCAGACGGCCTTGCCCGCGGTGTCGGCGGCGGTGTAGTGCGCGGGGAGGGCGGCGTCGGTGGCGGGGTCCCACATGTCGGGGTCGATGCCGTTCAGGATGCCGCGGAACTTGCCCGCGTGCCGCCCCAGCACGCCCTGCAGGCCCATCCCAAACTCGGGCGCGAATACCTCGCGCGCATACGTCGGGGACACGGTGGTCACCGCGTCCGCGTACACGATGCCGCCCTTGAGCAGGTTGATGTCCGGCTGCGCGGCCGCGAAGCCCGGCCGCGTGTCGTCCAGCAGGCGCTCCGGGGTGTAGGCGCCCGCGCGGGGCAGGCCCATCAGGTCCAGGTAGTTGGGGGTGAGCCACCCCTGGAACGCGATGTTGTGAATCTGGGCACCCAACAGTAGAATGTCCCGTCAGAAGCAACGGAGAGAAATCTTGTGCCAACGTTCAGGTGGCATCTCGCTGTTTGGAAGAATCAAGAAAGGCTGAAACTCGGATTTTTCGCTAAAGGCAGACACATTCTGCAAAGGGGGCGGCTCCCAATCCGTAACCGGACCGACTAGTCGTCGAACGAGTGCCTCCTCTCTACTGAAATCAAGGTCCGATTTCACGAGAAGGTCCTCGGTGAGATTCACGTACACAATTAGAGCCTTCTTCGCTCAGATCAGCAATCAACCTTGAAAGCCCCTGGATTTTACAGCCCGTTCGATGCAGAAGTTCTGGTGTGGATACCCTCGGGAGATTGTTAACCTTCAGTTGACATGAGCATTCTCACTGAATCTGGGGAACTTGGGGAAAAGAAGTTTAGCCCCAATACATAAAGCGCCCAGGTGATTACCGCTGTGCAGGCCCGCGCAACTCTGTCCTCCTGCGGGGATACCTTTTTTCGCTGCCTCACCGTGAGCACGACTCCGGGTCGCGTGAGGCCGCGCGCTCTGTACTGTTCCTTGAGCAGCGGCGCAACTGCGGCGGACTGCCAGTCGTGGATGTGCAGCGCGTCCGGCTGCTTGCCCTGCGTCTCCTCTTCCCACACCAGGAACTCGAGCGCTGCGCGCGCAAAGAACAGAAACCGCTCCGCGTCGTCCACCTCGCCTGCGCATCGGAGGGAAGAAACAGCATGGGCAGAGGGCCCGCAAGCTGGCCCGAAGAACGACTTACAGCGCAGACGTCTTCTGACGTGTACACCCAAGGGATACGTCCCGTCGGAGGCGGAGACTAAAGTCATGATCACTTATTGCCCAAGACGTTTACCACGAAGGAAAGATGGCAATGTGCATTTTGCTTAACCCGGGTCCGGAGTTCTCAAAGGCCAGTCAAGATGCATGTGCGACGAGCTGTGCGGGTGCGCTGACCGTAGAAGCGGCCGCGCCAGAAGAAGCGCTCGCGCGAGTAGGGCTCGACGAAGTAGACGGGGAGGCCCTCCGCGATGCCGGCCCACACGACCGTCTTGATGGTGCTGCCGCCCCACGGCACCTCCAGCTGCACCAGCTGCCGCAGCTCCGCCACGTCGGCGTAGCGGATGCAGTCGTACTTGGGCAGGATGATCTCCGCGAGCGTGCCCGCCGCCTGGTGCGCCTTGGCCAGGCTGACCACCACGTCGGCCAGGCCGCCCACCTTGGCCAGCGGCGCCATCTCGGACGCGATGTGCACCACGTGCAGCCCGGGGCGCCGCAGGAAGCCGCAGCGCGACTGCAGCTCCCCAACCACCTCCGAGTCCGCCTGCAACCGCACCTGCACAGGCAAGAAAGGGGGAAGAGGGGGGCAAGGGGGTTGAGACGAGGGAGGAAGGAAATTCGTATTGGTAGTTTTCTTCTTAGACGAGGGGATCCGCCTATTGTAGTTGGAAGTGTTTGTTGCAACAGCTTCTGAAGAATGTGAGGACAATTGCAGCTTCCAACATCTTTCAATGGGTTGCGGCTTACTGGACCTGTCCAGCCTCGGCACCCCGTCTGGCGCACTTTGTAACGCCAGTCGCGAGTCTAAGCAACCTGGACACTGGTTCAAGGTTGGTGACACACGCAGCAATCTATCTTCAGGGGAAGTTGTTCTGCTCTGCGCAAGGAAAGGCCTGCTCTGCTCAGATTGAAATAGTCATTTAAGTGCTGAAGGATGTCTACAGACTGCTTCTCCTGTTGGATTGCATAACCACAGGCTTTTTTCCAAGAATCATTGCAGCTCCTCTGCAAATACGTACATCTGTCTTTCATTTCAAACAATCCAGTCAAAATCTTTCGGTGAAAGCTGGACAAGGCCGATCCAAAAGCTCCCCACAAGACAGTGTTACTGCAGACTGCATTAACCTGGCCACAACCGCCACTGCTACACTGTAGCGCTGCACCAAAACTTCCAGTCAGCCGCGCTGCACGAAGCTGCTGGGTACAAATTACCAATTTCACTGGTCTTCACTCCCCAGATTCAGGTGCCCGGTTGAAGACTCTGCCAGATCTAATTTGATAGCTGCTCCCGACATTTGTGACGAGCACGCACAATCCAGAGTCTGACCGGGGACGGTCCGCAGAAGCAAGCGATATTATTTGTTTCCCCAGAGCCTCACCTTTTTGTATGCTTTCAAGAGCTCAAAGTCACGCTGCCACGCAAGCGTCCGCAGGAGAGACCCCTGCTCCGGCGTCAACAAGCTCTGCGCAGCCAAAGCTGCAAAGCCCAAAGATAGCCGGTTGAGACCTCTCAACAACATGGTTTCAAGATTCATCTGGAGACAACCAGAAAGCTGCTTTAGTTCTGATGAGCTGACAAATGGGACTGCGAGCAGGCGGCATGTCAAGACAAGACATCAAAAAGCCTTAATGTGTAGGTGTGCCCACCTTCGATACGGAGGAGCAGGCTGGAGACGAGGTCGCGTGGGGGTGGCTCAGGACGCACTGCGAGGAGGCCCTCCCCTGGCGCCAGCTCGATGGCCAGGCTCCAGTTGGCGCCGCCGTTGTTGTCCCAGCGCTCCTCGTCTGCCACCACGCCCTTGAACGCCAGCTGCACCTCCAGGTGCGCCAAGCTGGACAGCGCAGCCAGCGTCACCAAGTACACCCCACGCCACGCCTGCAAGGCACACCCACAGCGTTGACGTAAACTGAGGTGGACATGAGGCAGCGTGCGCGGAATTGCTCAGCTGCTTGTAGAAGTGACAAAAGCACTGATCAGATCCAGGCATGCAACTTGGTCTGCGTTGCAAACAGTGCAAAGAGGGTTCCCGATACTCTGCCCCACAGCGCAGCCAGTACGCATGCGGCGCACCTGAGGCCCTGCACTCTGGAGCTCCACATCCAGGGTGTCCTTCCAGCCGCTGTGGCCAACGTGCGACCAGACACGCTGCGCACCCTGGAGGCTGCGGTTCTGGCCCTCGTACAGGATGTGCACCATGTACAGGGGGGGCGCTACCGACACGGACAAATAAGGGGCCGCAGCGATGTGCACAGTGCCAGGGGCAGACACCGCAGGGGCCACCACAGGCAGCTCCTGCGCAGAAGAGCAGCCGGGGACATTAGATCTATTAGCACTGGAGCTGAGGTAACCAAAAAGAGCTTCACAGATGTAGCAGCGAAATGAGTCGTTGTCCATCTGTTTCTTACGTTACACAGATCAAGCGCTCTTCCCATACAGTCTATAAATCCTTCCTGATTGTCTTTCTGCTTCAGTTGGCAGCTTTCTGTTGTCAACACATGGATCTAAGCGTCATCATCAAGAGTAGGACCAGAGGAATTGCCAGAGCAACCAGAGCGAAGCTTCTGATTGATTTGATGACAGATAGCCATCAGGAATAAGCTCACCGGCACACGGGTCGACGGCAGATTCTGCTGTGGTCGGCACACCTCCTGTAACAAGGAAGCAGATGGTATCGTGCTGGCAGCCCGCAACCGATTGTGCATCTCACCACCAATTCCCCATGGTGGTGCGCTTGCGCGCTTCCTGATCTTTCCAGCAATGAGATCTCCATGTGTCTTCTGTCCACATAGCGTCCCTTGTTGACTCCTCCGATGCGATCGGTGGCCAAGTAGATGGTCTGGATAGTGACACCACAGCTGGTAGGTGCTCCCAAGGACTTGTGCACAGCCGAGCGACATCGTGGGTGCAATTGTCGACGTTCACTGCTCAGCTGAACCTTATGGCAGCTTCCGTTCAACCATGCTTCTTCCAGCTCAAAGCATCAAGCTCCCTTCGACCAGTATAGCAGTTCAGGAAATCAAGAACACAGTGATCGACCTTGTAGGAGTGCTCCCTCGCCGGGCCTCGCCCATTCTTGTCCTTCCAGGTCGAAACGGCGTTCAGATCTGAGATCTGCGGTGGTGCTATGCTATGCGATCTGATGATTCTGATCATGTACCTATGCGTCCATGATCCCACGGGCAATTTTTGAAGTACCTACAATTGATTAGGGTACCTACCAGATGCACGGACATGGACGGTACCTACTACCGTAGTACTACCGTAGTAACGTACACCGACTCGGATGCAGCCTAAGTGACAATTGGCGCGCGGGATCCCGTGGTAATGCTTCAGTGTGACTCTGTACCATTATCACTATCAGCAGCGGTGCGCGCGCAGTGGTGCTGTTTACTGGCATCGAACGGCTGCAGGAATTGCCAGAATTTTGATTGACGGTCATATGCAGCTGGGGCGAAACTTCTGATAACAAGAAGCAGTTGTAATATGCATGGCGGTACGTGTGTTGCCTCGATCCGACTCGAGGCTCATGAGCGGGGCATGAGCGCACACAGCCGGGCAGGATGCGCACAACGGCTGGCGCCTCTCTATTCTGATTCCAATTGCAACATGAATGAGGGAGCCAGGCTGGGACTACACAGGCTGGGCCATACAATGTAGGTAGCCTGGTGCTTCAGGACTACAGCTTCTCCCGAGCAACCTGCTAGTTTTAGTGTCATCTAATTTAGACTAATTTCACTCACAAACAGACTGACTAAGTTATACTAATATTTTCACTAAAACTAGCAGGTTGCTCGGAACTAGCTGTACGTCCGGTATGCCAAAGAATATGATAGACCGCGAGTACCAACATTGGAGCTTTTGTAGGCTTGAAATTTGGTGCTCGGGGCCCGGGGATGTTAGAGTACACGAAGTAATCATCAAGGTGCCACTGAAGTCTGTGTTCAAGTTGTTCCCATTGAATGCCTGGATTCCCTTCAATGCGGTATAAGCACTGTGGCACCCAGGCAGCTTGTTATTCACTTGCCTGTCAGGCTGATTTGTGGAGCAATGCTGAGGGAACATTGACTTCTTCCGACGTAATGAGAAGGCCCTGCTCGACCTTGCAGCAGAAGCGTGTCAGATTGAAGGCTGTCAGTCCAGTACTACAGAAGGGAGTCAATCGGGAGTGAAGACGTGCAGATTTTAGGGTTTATCAATCAGCGCACCTTCTTGGAACAGAAGCGGTCAGGCGCCATGGGGTGTGCGGCCTCCGTTGAGGCTGTGGCCAGCGACGGCAAGCGCCTGCTGCCGGAGGGCGTGGCCAAGCTGGACAGCAAGGCGCCGCAGGCAGACCCCCCCGCCACCAAGGAGGACGGTGCACCCAAAGCAGGTCCCCCCGCAAGCAATGCCAGCGCGCCCGAGGCAAAGCCCACTCAGGGAAAGAGCCCCGCTGATGCAACGGGGCCCACCAACGGGTCTTCCCCTGCAACCAACACAAGTGTTGCCATCAAAGAAGCAAATGCAGAGCGCTTCAAGGACGGCGAGGCAACTGTTGTGTTTGTTCTGGGTAAGTCAAAAACTCACAAATGACTCACAGATCAAACCTAGTCTGCAAGGATCTGAGCCCCCCTTCAGATTCTCTGCAAAGTGGCTCTCTGCAATATGGATTGGGCAACAACCATTTGGGCAGATCCTGTGAGATGTCGATGTTCACCAGTGCTAGCAAGAGGGCACTGTTGATGACGTTTCTCGCTACAGTTGGATGTTTTCAGCGTCGCTGTCAGTCACTAATGGAGTGGGGTTTAGGATCCAAAGGGACCGTTTCGAAAGAGATCTGCAGCTCGCTCCCAGTTCACCTCCTGGTTGTTGCTTCTCTTTGACCAGCTTCCGACTCAATCGTCCGTCCCTGGCCCTGATTGTTTGATCTGAGTGTGATGACATTATTCTCTGGCGCGTAGGCGGGCCTGGCTGCGGCAAGGGCACCCAGTGCGCGCGCATGGTGGCAGACTTTGGCTTCCAGCACCTCAGCGCGGGCGACCTGCTGCGCGCCGAGGTGCAGAAGGGCAGCGCGCTGGGGCAGCAACTGGATGCCACCATGAAGGTAAAACGTTTGCAGTTTGACAAAAGTGGCCGAACCACACACTGGGGAATGGTGGCCCATCAGCCTGCAGCCCTGAAATCTGCCGTGACTGGAGTCATGACCATCGAGCTACATCAGCAGTAGCTTCTCAATCCGTTCGAACAGCGCTCGGGCACAAAGAGTAAAGGCAGAGCCAGTAACAAAAGGTGCAGAGGCAACAAAGGAGGGGCGCTTGTTTCCTCTTGACCAGCATGCAGTACTCCGCTCCTCTCCTGCCTGTGCTGACGTGTGCCCCCTTATTCTTTCCTGCTTGCCAGGAGGGCGGCCTGGTCCCCGTGGACGTGACGCTGGCGCTGCTGCGCGCCGCCATGAAGGCGTCCCCCGTGAAGCGCTTCCTCGTGGACGGCTTCCCGCGCGCCGTCGACCAGGCCGTCGCCTTCGAGGCCAGCGTGGCCGCGCCCAACCTGGTGCTCTTCTTCGACTGCCCCCTCGTGAGCCGCCACCCACTCAAAGCACACGACCCGAAAATGGACAGTAGGCCAGGTTTTTAATGGAGACTGCGTCACACACTCATGGCAGAGGCTTGATATTTTTTTTTGGACTTCCATGAACGAGTTTCTGCTTCACCCTGCCGTTGGTTCTCAATCAAGAGTCGCATTTTAAGAGCAAAACTGTACGCTACAAATCAAACTGCGAGCCTGAAGGCAAAGGGATTCAAAAAGACAAGTGGTGACAGCCATTCTCGACGAGTCCTTCCTCTTTTGAGCTTGGAAGTTCGCCTCGTGCACACGAGTAAGAGTAGAGAAGAAGCTCAGAATCGTCATTCTATTTTGGCTGCGCACTCCATGTACCAAATTCATTTTGCCCTCTTGGTATGTCTCAACGACTTTTCAATGAACGGTCTTGCGCAAGGCCCCTCGCCTGACTATCCGCGCCCCTCCTCTTGGATCGACAGGAGACGATGCAAGCGCGGCTGATGAAGCGCGGCGAGAGCAGCGGGCGCGCGGACGACAACCCCGCCACCATTCAGAAGCGCTTCGACACGTTCCTGAGCCAGAGCCTGCCCGTGCTCGCGCACTACCAGGCCGCCCTCGAGGCCGACCCGCGCGGCGCCACCGTGCACAAGATCTCCGCGGTGCCCCCCCCCGACCAGGTCTACACCGAGGTGGCCGCCATCCTGCGGCAGTGCCAGCACACCTTCGTCCCCGGAGCTGCCCCCGCGCCCGCCCCCAACACCGACGAGCCCGCGCCCGCTGCCCTGCTTGCGGCGCCGGCGGCAGTCACGGCCCCCTCCGCCGCTAGAGAGGCGACCAGCGCACTTCCGGCGTCCGTGGTGGCAGCGGCAGCCGGGGAGACGAAGCCGTCTGCCCCGATGACAGCCACGGCTGCGGCAGTCGCACCGATCGTTGCCCCTGTCGCTGGCAGCGGGGCGCCGGCCAGCCCGCGTGCACCCGCGGTGGCAGAGGCGGTCCCCGCAGCACCAGTGGGGACGGCTGCAGCGACGGAGGTCAAGGCAGGGGGGAGTGCGGGCGGCGCAGGAGTGGAGGAAGCGAACAAGGGCGCCGCTGAGAGTGGGGCATCTCTGCCTGCATTGGCAGCCACGCCGGTTGCACAGGAGGCCGTACCGGCCGCCGCGGCAAACAGCGCGCCCACTCCAGCGGAAAGCAAACCAGCAGAGGCAGGAGGGGACGGCAAAGCTGAGGACGATAAGAAAGCGGACAAGGGCGCAGCGGGTACTACTGTGGATGGGCCGCAAGAAGCAAGAAGCGAGGTGCTCATCGCAGCAGTGACGTCGGAACCCAAGCAAGAAGCTCAATAGAGACACTTAAGGTCTTACGAGGCGGATCTGTTTCATCTTGCGACCCAGGCTTATGTCGAAGCCGTACCTTTCTTAGGGGCTTTGAACCTGGGTTTAAGCCGTACCTTTCTTAGGGGCTTTGAACCTGGGTTTAGAGCGCACGCAGTCTAAGTTGTTTTAATTCTTCGCGGGCTATCAAGTGTTCGTTCCTTGTGAAATCAGCAATTCGTTCTCCAATTCTTTCGGCAATAATAAGTAATACAAGCACAGCCGTCCAACTATCGTACAGCTAAATTGTAGATTGCGGCAGTCAAATTGAACTCGCATGAGGCGATATTTAAGTCTGAGCGGGAGCCTGATCCGACTGTAAGATAGATTTATATCCAAAAACGATCTTACTAACATAGCTTTTCGGACCGTCTCGATTAACTAGCTGACAACGCAAGCTTTTGTCTAGAATGTTGCATACAATCCGACACTCTCCTAGGCTAGTAGTGGATCGGAAAAATACCCAACTCAAAGAATGAAGCTTTGGAAGGGAGGATTTACAAATCCGACACCGCGTGGAAATCGCCTGCGGCTCGCCCGTGACGCCAAATGGATTCAAGACCCTTGGCCCGTGTTCATTCAGTTGGTGGGTTTATTCAACATGAGCCTGACGTCAACTTATAGCTCGATCAGCGGCGGCCCCCCGCGCCGAGGCATGCAATAGCTACTATGCATGATGATGTTACGATCGACCGTCAACCTTCACTCGATCTCGTTAATTACTTGGCAAGCTTGGCGCATCTTATGGCGTGAGTACGTCTGATGACTTACATGGACTCCGCGCGAGTCATGT
>DF237622.1:0-44680 GCA_000708835.1 Klebsormidium nitens
TGGTGCAACAAATGAGGCCGCTCATGCTCACTCGCGGTTCTTGCTTTATTAAGTTTCAGGGCCTCCTTAGCCAGAGAGCGTTGCCCACTGTCCTCTGGCGGAAGCTAGCCAGCTGCGCACTGCCCGCCTCGAAGCGACAAGTGGCATTGATGCTGGATCTGCGCTGGCGGTTCCGACGTCTGCTCGCCGCAAATGAAACCCGCAACCGCGCCAAGCTCCTGATGATGGCCAGTTGACGCTGCCTCCGCTACACCGCCAGGGAGCCCCTTTCTTTTCAACCCGCACCAAGCCTTCACTTCAGATATCGACTGACATTGACCCGTGAGGATTCTGCTCAGTTGACTTGGAGAAGCGCTGGAGGCGGGGGAGCGTGGACCAGGAGAGCGCAACGGAGCGGGAGTTTGACAGTTGGAGTGGGAGCGACGGGCATGCGGATGCACGATCGAGGAGAGGAACTTCAGCGGGCACCCAGCAGAATGCCTCCTGGCGCAAGCATTGATGGTGTCGTGTTGGAGTATGCGGAGCGGCCAGTGGTGATTCGCTCAGAGGTGAGGGGCTCGGCAGGCTGGTGGGTTGCCTGCGACCTCAGTGGTTCTCAGACATTTTCTTGGGTTCCTCCTGCTGCAATCTCTGTGATTCTTTTCAGCTTTACTCCCATTCGCGGTCGTTTGCTTGTCAGATTGGAGCACTTCTCGACTTTTTTGATTTGAAGGTGGTCACACAGTGTTGCTTTTGTTCGTCTACCGAAAGAACATCGCTACCTGTTGCCATTGAGTTAGCGTTTCGATAGCTGGTGGTAAAAAGTAAGCTCTGCATTCCTCCACAAGTGATTGGTGCTATGGCCGCTGATATTTATTCTTGCTGGCTTCCTTTGCTCAACACTCGGCTAGAGGCCCAAAGGAGGCTCTCACCGTTCAGTTGCGTCGTTCCCTGCTGATGCTCAACCCTAGTGGAGATGCAACGGCCTCTGTCTGTCGGTAGAGAGCAACTGCGTCTTGTCTGGGCCAGAGTATGAAAGAGTGCTGCAAAACTGCAGAGCGGTCAGTGTTGCCTGGTATGGATCTGCTTTGTCTCCTTGTGCTGTCCGTCAGTCTTGTGTTAGTATTCACTCTACTTCACTTAACCATCAAACAGTCTGACCATCCCTTGACTCAACCTGAAAACGGGTTTGCTCGTTGTATCATCTACCCCTTCTTCTTATCCCTTTGCCAAACTGCACCATTGCTTGCGGCCCTGCAAAAGAGGGGCCGGGAGGCTCACAGTGCGCTAGGATGCTTTGTTGACCGATTGCCTGACCAGTGCAGGACGATCGACACCGCTCGCCGGCATTGCTCCACTGGATGCATGCATCTCGCTTCCAAAGGCCCGATGCACACCGCGCACAGTTGCCGAATCGGACTGGGGCCACCAGGTGGCAGCCGCAAAGGAGATCTTTGACACCATGAAAAGAAGGTAGTGGAGCACAACCAATTTCAATACGACGCGGTAAGGCCTGGTGTCATTGTGTTCGAGTTGGGTTTGCGGGGCTTGGAAAGAAGGCGAAGGTTGATGGATTGTGCTTTGAACGTTGCTTCGTGTTTGTGAAGACAAAGATGGTACGGAGTTGTGGAGCTGTAATGCAGAGTCTCCTTCTGTCAGCTTGCTTCTAAGTTGGACCATTGGTACTTTGGTTAGGGCCTGTAGACATATGTTGCGCTTTCAGATTGTGCGCCGTGTCGAGCAGAGGATCAATGGAGGATTTTCCTTATCTTGCTGCGGATTTTCAGCCTAAAGGCCAAACTTTGCTATATAGCATGAATTGGCTTATCTACTTTCCATTTCACCTCCTCCGAAACCAATGAAACTCATAGGACTTTTTGACGATCATATGCTCCCTCTCCCACTACAGAGGTTGCTGTCGTGAATCAAGCACCGATGTTGCAACCTGATACGCCGCTTCTGGGTTCCAAAACGTGACCTCACATGCATCTGTCCCTCCCCCCCCTACCAGATGATGGCGTGTTACATGCGAAACTTCTCGTCCCTGGGGCGCTGTCGCTGTTCCAGGAGATGGAGGAGCGGGCCCTGCTGCTGGACGCCTATACGTTCAGCAACATGATAAACGCCTGTCAAGGGCAGCCTCGGCCTCGACAGGGCCCTCCAGCTCTTTGACAGGTGAGCCCCAGCTGTTCCCTTTTCACTGAGTATGAGGAATCGGAATGCTTCTGACCTGGTCCGGAAGAGCAGGTGGCTGTTTGGCTACTCGGTGGCCACTTCGCATGTCCCCTTAGGACTCTGCTGCTGCCGTTACTCTGGACGGCTGCTTCAAGCTCTCCTGCCGCTCTTGACACCAACCTGCTCTAGAATCGCACCGGAAACATGGAACGCTTGGCGTTGGCTTTCGAGAGAGCGCTTTCGTTTACCTTTTCTTGAACCACGAGCCGTGGACGGGTCACGGTCCGAGCATCTGGTGGGTCCCCAAACTCGTTTTCAGAGCTGGTCTTCTTTCCCAGCCAGGTCCCAAGAGCTAGGGGCCTCGTACAGTGCTCATTGTC
Organism: Klebsormidium nitens; assembly: GCA_000708835.1. Taxonomy (NCBI): domain Eukaryota; kingdom Viridiplantae; phylum Streptophyta; class Klebsormidiophyceae; order Klebsormidiales; family Klebsormidiaceae; genus Klebsormidium; species Klebsormidium nitens. The sequence goes on from DF237622.1 coordinate 2,535, forward strand.
CTGGTCCACGTGGAGTCTGAAAAGCAACCTGACTTTCATCTTTCCGCGGACGGCAGTTGTCATTCCGGCGACGTGTTGCTCTGGCTGTGCTTGCTCTGGGAAGGATGAGTCTCCTTGCACCGATTGCGAGTTGCACACCTGTTCGTCCCCCTGCGCCTGGGCAACAAAGCGACCTGGTTGCCCCCCTGGCTATGCTGCCAAGTTGATTGTCCATCTGCCAAGGGTGCCCCGTCAACATGCAATCTTTCCTTGTCATGTAGGATGGAGCGCTCAGGTCTCAAGGGCGACACGGTCCTCCTCCTGCTTGGGTAACAAAACAAACTTTCATCTGCCTTGTTGCCCGGACAACATGCAAATGTATCCTGTATGGACTTGCTGACGTCACCTTTCTGCTCCCCCAGGCTGGAGCGCTCGGGCCTCGAGGGCGATCTCGTTGTCTACAGCTCCCTTTTCCATGCGTGCATCACGGCCAATTGCGTCGCCAAAGCCGATGTCAGATTTTATGCTGACGTCATTTTTTCAGTCCCCCCAGGATGGAGTGCTCGGGCCTCAGGAGCGACCTGGTCGTCTTCAGCTCCCGCCTCCACGAGTGCGTCGCAGCAAACCGCGTCGCCAGAGTTGTTTTTACGAGTCTGCTGATGTCATGCTGAGGCTGACGTCATTTTTGCGCCACCACACAGGAAAAGAAGAGCGCTCGGTCCTCGAGGGCGACTTCGTCACCTTTAGCGCCCTCCTCCACTCGTGCGTCGCCGCGAACCCCGTCGCTGACGCCGAGCGCGTTCCTTGAAGAAACGGGCAAAGCCGGGCACTCCTTCAACTTGTCCACATCGAAATGATTCAGCTCTACGTGGGGGCTGGGAGTGCGATTGGCCGAGACGCTGTTCTAAAACATGGAGCGCAAGGAGCAGAAGATGGACAAGACGCGATGGATCTGATCAACTAAGTTGCACCTCAGGTTGCGACTTTCGAGCAAGACATCAAGGACGAATATCTCTGGCACCAAGTCAATGGCACATGCAGGCCGGCCGTCTGATATGTGTTCTGTGTACAGGATTGGCATGCACTGGGGCAAACTCGGTGACGTGAATCATTGCATGTGGCTTGATCAACCGAGCGTACTCGTGATTACAATCGATGAAAATGACGTCAGTCACGCTTCACAGTGGTATCCTGACTTATATGTCCCGAAAGACAACGCAGAACTGCCGTGTACGCGCTAGGTTGTGAATGCAAGGCAATCCGAACAAATGTTCCTAACCGCACACAGCCGGCATCACTTTATTCACGCCTGCCACGCGCTATCCAATGCTGCAAATCGGAGTGCCAACTCATCGAGGCCTCTGCTAAAAGATATGCAACTTATACAGACAAATCGACCAATATGAAAGCAAGCATCTAGCGTGCGTCATGACTCATCCATTTCAACAGGATTGAGACTACCTGTTTACATGTTTACTAGCTCCTACAATCACACTTATCAGGTCTGCTGATTATTTAGCATGTTTTGCTACCTTGTTTGCTTCTATTTTCAATGGGGTCCGACTGCTAGAGACTCTTTGTTGCTGATTGACTTAGCGTTGCAGACTGAATGCAAAGTCCAAGCCTATGTAAGCTGCCCATGACCTGCTACGATGACTCATCTGAACGCGGAAGTCTCGGAGATGATTGCAGCCGATCTCACAAGCAGCATTGCATCACATTGGTCTCATCAATTTGCATGAGTACTTATGCAGTGACAAAACCACTGCTCGCCGCACAGTGTTTAAATAAGGCACCGACCTCCTCGATTTTAGACAAATATTCTGCATACCTCCAGCCGTGCCCTCAGGTACTGCAATTACGAGTGCCAAGCATGAAAGTATACATGTTCATTACTTGATTTTTATCTCTTCATTTTCAAGTGCCAGATTGATCCAATCCATGCTGCTTTCAGGAAGTACCACACGACCGTTCCCTATTCTTGCGGCAGTACACGCGGAGGCTTCGTTCACTTGAACCTGCAGCGCCATGATGCACCTATTTATTCGTCAAAAGCCGTGTCACATGATGCAGAACCGAGCTACGAGACCTCAAAAAGGCACCAGGATAGTGCGACAACCTCTTCGCCGGTTGAAAGCAAGCCACGGTGTCTTTTAGATTGCCTACGTTTTCGACTTGACATCCGCAAGCAAATCTGTCAACTGCTCAAGCCTAATCTTTGGCAAACTCATGTCCGGATCCAGCCCGGAGGCCACTCTCAAAAACGGCCAACTCATCATTCGAGCGGCCGCTTGCTCCTCTACTCCGTCGCCCACCGCACAAAATCTCGTCTCTGCATTACCGCCTCCAAAGCGTTCCCGTATCCACTTAAAGCACTGCAACTTTCCGACGACCTTCGAGCTGTACACTGGGTCAAATAAAAAGAAATCAAGTCACTTCTTGGAGAAGGTGAACGGGGTAACGGGGAAGGACTCCCGTACGCTAGAGTGGGTCCGCTGTAATCAGAAAATTGAGGAGCAGAAGAAACTAACGTCTAAGGATATTGCTTGAAGATGGTGGAGAGATTTCTCGCCGTCTATCACTACACCGAGACCAGTCACAGTCAGACCGGATCACGCGATCTCCATTCATCGAGGTGTGAGTTGCATATTCCGATTGGGTTGGAAAACGAGCCAGCAAAGGTCAGCAATCTGCTTAGGCGCAAAGCGCAAACGCCAACAGACGTTAAGGCAAACCGCAGTGAACTCCTGATTTGCTAAAAGAAGACTGCCTTCTGCAGGTTTTGACGATTGGTTAATCAAAGTAAGCCGCGGAATGTGGATGCCAAGCAACATTTCAGCACGACGTTCGAGAGAACGCGACTACACATCCAGGCCAGCTCTTACGTCCGAAAGGGAGGCACTGTGAAGAACAAAGGTCAAACGAGGAAACAGAAAGATACTGGGGATTGCGTCAAACCTGTTACCGGTGGACGCTGTACGTCGCACACTATCTTGCACTAACTCCCTGCTTATAAGGCGTATACTTATGTGTATTATGGCCAAACCCTTGCGAGGGTTTCGATGCGACATAGGCACGGTAGAGGGCACCGTTTGGTCTGTTTGGGCGGTGACTCGGTCCGAAACCGAGGTCAAACCCTTGGTCTCCGGTGGCTTATGGAATTTGACGCTCTTGAGAATATTGCTCGATAGTGTGCGCAGGGCAGCGTCGACCGGTACCAGGTTTGACGTAATCCCCAGTACTTTACGAAGTTCCAGTCTCCGAAGACCAAGACCACTCACCGTTCGCGGGATCAATCCAGGGGTCCAGCCTGAACAGGAGGCACTTCGTGAGCGTCGGGATCAGTTGCCCCGACGAGACGAGCACGACCGTCCGCTTCCCGAGCGGTGGCAACCCGCCTTCACCAGCGCTGTCCGAACCAGGTCCGGCGGTCCGATTCGGGTCGGTCTGTCCGGAGGAGTTCAACCGGGCAGTTGCGCACTCCGCCAATAGTCTCCTGCCTGCGAAGGAAAAAGTATACGGACGTGTTTCTTAAAGCTGGTAATTCTGTTTGGTGGGTACAGAATGAGTTCGTTGATTGAGCGGCTCGGAAGGACGAATGCGCTTGGCAGCCTAGGGCCGCCTGCCTGCGATCACGTAGGTGACAACGAGTGAACGTAGTCGTTTTCCTTTCGTACTTGTGAAGCAGATTGTTCGCGCTTCCGGTTAGAAGAGGGTCCCCTTGTTTGGGAGGCTTCAGAAGTTGCGTGCGCAGCGACCGCTTCTGTAGATGAACGTTCTATATCTCACCGGGGCAATTTGGACAAGCTTTGCAGTAAACCATCCCTGGAATCGTCAGAAACCCGAGAGTCTTAGCCCACGAAAAAAAAAACAGCCAGCAATCTGCTCAGTAGAGGGCGCCAGCCTTCTCTTGCCTTTCGTTACTTTCGTCCGCAATCAAACCGGTACTTGAACGTTCGTCTAATCGTTTAGGAGCGGTTTTTCAACCGTTTGGGAGACTGACGACATTCCTCGAAGGGGTTCCAAAACCAGGGAACGCGGGTACGAGACCTAGTGATCCTCTGCTTCGGGATAGGGCAACGGACGGACAATCTGTTCGCTGGCAAACGCGAAACGCAGGCCAGCAACACGGAACAGATGACAGTTTCGGCCGTACCTGCGAAGAGCCAGCCCTTCGTGAAACGGTCCGTTGCTGCATACAGGCCTTGCCATTCGCCCCGCTTGTCACCCGTCAGCAGGTGCGTCGCCCCCTGCGAAAGAAACAGCTTTGGTTGGCATCGATGACTTCATAGCCTGAGAGGGTGTTTGATACGATTCTCATCTTAAACTTCGTACTGGAAGGAACCACTTGAGAACCTAACATTCTATTGGAGAGGACCACTCCTTTGGAAACGAGACAATTGAACTGACTGGATGAGGGAGGTTGTCCAAAATGGACTACAATCGAGGAACAGGGCAGCTACAACGTCCAAGCAATGGCCGACTTTAGAGCACAGTAAATCAAGGATCCGCGCAACTGTGGTTTTTTCTTGCTTAGTAGCATCCAGAGCACGATAACTGTCCAGTGGACGCCCTTGCATACCTTTGCATAGAGCGCTTGTATGTGGCGGTACAAGTACGCCAGCTTCTGTTTGCCTGCATCAGTGAGAGGCTTTTTGAGGTTTAGCTCCCCGAAATCAAAGTCGTCTAAGCTGGCCCCATCGTCATTCTCTGCAACATGACCGATGGACGGCTGATCAAACTCCTCCACCTGAAGAATGCATAAAAAGAACGTGTTAGTGACTGAACACGTAATTACAGAGCTTCTCAAGTACTCCTAGCGCAAAAGAGAACCACAATTGATCAAGTATTGTTGCGCTTGATTGCAACAGAGAACCCAGTCAGAACTACGTTGCTGATGCAAGTAAGGGCGCGGCTCAAGCTGGTAAAGATGATGTGTGTTCTCCACATCTGTGAAAAGATCCAGGAGATACATGTTTAACCACTTGCAATCGATCCTATCCACGTTACTCTTAGCTTGGTCAGCAACATCTTGCGCCGTTCTTCCAGCTGTGAAACTCATCCACATCAACATGGGAAACGGGACATTGTAAATCGACCGAAGCTGATTTTCAGTTTTAGAGAGCCCTTTTTTGGAGAGTAGGACATCACCTGCTCAAATAACATGGCTGTGTCGCTGATGTCCAGAATGAGCTTCTCCCACTGCTCCCCGAGCTTCAGCGCCTCCGCCCTGCGCTTCTCGTCCAGGCCTTCCAGGTCCGCGTACTTTCCCGTGAGCAGCGACTGGAAGATGATCAGCGTCTCGTCCAAGTCCCACACAAACACTATGCCCGGATCTGTTGCTTCCTCCTGCTTCATTGCGTCAGGCACTTCCAACTTTCTCTTCTTGGTATACTCATTATTTTCCAGTTCTGCCCTAGGGTGTTTCCCAATGGTTGGCATGGCTGCTGTTTCGGGTGGGGCTGTCGGATTGACAAGAGCAGGGGTGCTAAGTGCTGACTGTTGTTGGCTAGGGGGTGGTGCAGTTTGTGAGTACGTCCCTTGGCTCCAGTATGCATTGTAATCAGGATACTGGCTGGACGTTGTCGTAGCTCCCTGGTGGTGGAAAGGCGGGGCATCGGAGACTGGCGGCCAGTAGTATTGGCTAGGTTGTGCTGGAGGGTAGTGAAGGCTGGGTTGAGGTGGGGGGTAGTAAGGGCTCTGTTGTGAAGGGGGATAGTAAGGGCTTTGTTGTGCAGGGGGGTAGGAAGGGCTGGGTTGTGCAGGAGGGTAGTATGCTTGTGAGTAAGGCTGGTGGTAGGCAGCATATGGATCTTGCGGTGGGGGCGGGTACCAGTAGGGCTGTGATTGGTGGGAAGCTGCATGGGTTGCAGCATCCGCGACTTGATGAGTGGTGGTTGGAAACCCCCCCTGCGGATACTGAGGGTAGGGATAGTTCGCCGGAGCAGGCACGCTCGTTTGTGCATGATTGCCAGGATACTGGCCCTGGTACTGATCAGACGCTGGCTGGTGTCCTTGGTTGTAAGCTGGGACGGCATTGTAATCCACGTGTGCTGCAGAAGGCTCTGAGCTGGGGCCAGATGACAATGATGGGTTCGCTGGAGTGTGCCCGGAGACAATTGCTGGTGGCTCAGTCATTCTCAGGCTGTTTGCCGGGCAGGTTCAGCTGGTTGAAGAAACCCAGAAACTTCTACAGGCAACACTCAAAGTCACAATCTTGTTGCACTGCTCTGGAGTCCCTTCATACGAGGAGCTTGTTGTGACGGCACCAAGATTTCTGCGCCCCACTACTTTTAACAGCGGCTTTCTTGCAAACGTCAAATGGTGGCGCTTACCATGCAAGACTCGAGAGCTAATTGAAGGTTTGCAGGCGATCAAGGACCGATCATCCTTTCTTCCTGTTTCTTCCCCCTTCAACGCTGAGTCACAATCGGGTTAATGTAACAAAATGTGCTGACGAATCTGGAACCACGGGTTCACGGCAAAACGGCAACCGTTGACACCCGAGAAATCGAGGGGTTTGGGAACAGGACTTTGGCGGGCGTAGTTTCAAAAATTGGTTAGCACGAGCCTCGCTGCGGCTATGGATGCTCTGCTGCTTCTGATCAAAAGCTGTTGAAAGCATGTAAGCTAGAGCCAGCTAGAGCCGCTGCATGGGAAGCCTGGCAGAAGGCTAGGCTCGAGCGCCCTTGTTCATGTGAAACGGGAAAGCGACTCGTTGATGCAGCTTCGTTGGGCATTGTCGAGAGGACATTCTCCAGGCCTTGTGCCCAACACTTGCCTGCAGCTAAAGAGCCATGCCAGCGCTAGCTTAAGCCCTGTTGATAGCACGCTAGCTGACAGGTCTTGTTGAGCTTGTTCATTGCTTCTGTTTGCTGGGGTTTGCATGAGTAAGGGCCGTCAATTGTGTTAGAACTGTCCTGCAAAGATGAGTACGATAGATAAGATGCTCATTAAGGGCATTCGCAGCTTCAGTCCGGACAACAAAACAGTAATAGAGTTCTACAAACCACTGACTCTGATTGTTGGAGCCAACGGCGCTGGCAAGACGGTGAGCACTTCTAGAAAGTCTTCCTCAATATCTGTGCGGCTCATGCTGCGACTCATCTCTTTCATCTGGTTGTAGATTCCTTTGACATATGGTGGCACACAGTAGACAGCATTGCATGTTCTTTGTCAGCAAACGTTGTAAGAAGAGGCACTATGGACAGTGACAAATTTTAAAGTGGAGGCAATGAAGTCTAGATACGTACTTTTGATCTGGTAGCAAGTCGAGTCTGGTTGCCTTGTCTCCTTTTTGCCCTAGAATTTCTGCCAGGAGATCTTCAGTCAGAGTCTAATGGTATAGATATGACTAATTCCAGCAGGCTGGTTGCATACGTGACTTGTTTCAGACACACAAAGACGCTCAATCTATTGTCAAAACTTTTCCTTGCAGACCATCATTGAGTGCCTCAAGCATGCTTGCACAGGAGAACTGCCACCCAACGCCCGTTCCGGCCACACGTTTGTCCATGACCCTAAAGTGAGTAACACGAAGAGTAGTGCTTTACTGAATGGTGGTGCGCAGTTGTATGACAGCGGGGTTGACCGCTGGTAACAATCATAAATTGATAGTTTGCAGACAGAGTACAATAAGTGCACCTTTGCTTAGGTTACTTGTGAGCCAACCCCTCACTGCCCAGTGCACGTTCACAACTACTGAACTACAAGTGTGGTGGCTTTGTCAGGTTGCAGGAGAGACGGAAACCAAGGGACAGATCAAGCTTCGGTTCAAGACAACAGCTGGTCGCGATGTGGTCTGCATCAGATCTTTCCAGCTCACTCAGAAAGCATCAAAGCTTGAGTACAAGGCAGTGGAGAGTGTGCTTCAGACAATTGATCCTCGATCAGGAGAGGTAAGGTCCTTGAGCCCTGCTGTCCTTGGACTGACGGCCAAGCCTCAAGATCGAGTCGATTGTTCCTCTACCAAGATTGTATCTTCAAAACTCTCCTGTATATATATTCTTCAGAACATGGATGTCTCTGGCTGAGGTTTTTCGAAAGGTCGTCTGGTGTTTCCTTGAATGCCCTCTGCTTCTTTCTCCAATATTGAAATCCTGATTGATCCTTGCAGAAAGTGGCTCTGAGCTATCGTTGCGCCGACATGGACCGCGAGGTGCCATCGCTAATGGGGGTGCCCAAGGCCGTGCTGGAGAACGTGATCTTTGTCCATCAGGACGAGGCTAACTGGCCACTTGCGGAAGCAGCGGTCTTGAAGAAGAAGTTCGACGAGATCTTTTCAGCAACAAGGTGAGGGATTCCCAGCGGTGCGTCAGAACTGATCCGGTGACAACCTGATGGCAGCAGACTGTCTGATCTAGGTCGTTCTTTTCCACAAGAATTTTGCTTGATCATGGATAGTGGCTCGCTGGTCAAGAAAGTCCATATCAAAAAATGGGTGCTCTGCTGGAAAAGAAAACTTCGTATTGTTCTGAAGCATTACGGTCAGCTCACCTCCGTTGTCGCATGCCTTAATGCAAAGCTCTGAAAACGAGCTTCCTGCCTTACAGGTACACGAAAGCTCTTGAAGTAATAAAGAAGCTGCACAAGGAGCAGGCGCAGCAAGTGAAGGAGTACAAGCTGAAATTGGATCATCTTCAAACTCTTAAGGACGCAGCTTTTAAGGTACTGCACAACGTTCCAATTCGCATGATATCATTGAGTTTGAAACTCGTCCTGGCTTCTGGCAAGCGATTGCTACACTCTATCCTAGTTTGAGCCGCTGCCAAGAGGGTTCATCTCCTTTTGAAAGCAATCTGATAGGTATTATACCTAGCTCTGCCGTTTGTGACTGTGAGGCGGGTTTGAATCATGAGCACGTCAACCAGAACTTCTTTTGAATCATGAACCGAAGGGAAAGTCCATTCCTTTTGCAGCTGAACTCAGACATCGACACGGACAACAGCAAGTCGGCGGCCCTCCAATCGAAGATCAAAGAACTGGAGCAGAAGATTGCTGAGCGCCAGAGCAGGATTGACAATATCAAGAGTGCTCTCCGGAAGATGCAAGCGTGGCAGAACGACATCGAAGTGAAGGAAGGGACGCGAGCGGTTCTTGCTAGACAGAGAGATCAGCTGTACAACGCCCTTGAAGAGGAGAGCGACGGTGAGCATCTGGACTCCACCTCGAGGAGGTGAAGTTGACACCGAGTTCTCAGAAACCATGACGTCACTACTGCGCTGATGGAGCACTCTCTCCTGGTTTTGGATGGGGCTCGTTATTGCAATCACGGTAAGAATAAAGTGAAGATGATGGTGAAACAATGTCAGAGTATGTCCAGACTGCTGCCGCCATTGACAATCTCGAAGAAGCCGGCTGACTCTACGTACTTCATTCCCATAATGTCATTCCCATGACATTATGTGTACTCAAGTGAGTCCTCGTGGTCAGTCTAGAATGCCCTTTCCTTTCGCAGAGTCGACCGAGGAATTGAGAACCTTCCAGGAGGACTTTGCGAAGACCGTCGCCGGCATGCGCATCCAGGCGGCGAAGCTGGAGCGGCAGCTGACAGACGCGCAGATGCAGGACCAGAGCGAGAAGGAAAACTTCAACAGGCTGCAGCTGATGAAGGGCAAACTGCAGGCGGAAGCAGAGGTGAACAATCAAAACTTCCCTGGATATCGCCGGGGGATTCAGAATTGTCATGTTTCTTGGAGGTCAATAGGGCGCTTTGTTTTTATTGATCTGGCGTCCAAGCTTGAGACAACCCGAGAGTTCGTTTGTGAGTCGCAAACAAAGCGAACAACGAATGTTCCAAGCATCAAATGTGCCCGTCTCAGGGGTTGACTGTCAGTGCTAAGAAACGAAGGCAGGCTGCGAATTCGATCACGTCTCTGCACCAGAGCATCCGACACGCAGATGGACAAACTTCTTGTCTCCGACTAACCTGACTCGGTGTAAGTGCAGACCTGCAACAACGACAGGCAAGATCGGGACAGGCTCATCCAGGCCTTGGCGGCCAAGCACGGCATTGCTGTCGAAGGGGCCACCCCTTTCCCTGATCAAGCGGCCTCCGCCTTCTTCGACAAAGCACGACAGCAGCTCGAACAGCTACAGCGGAGTCTTCAGCAAATGAAGGTTAGCACCTTGTTGAGAGCGGTTTTCCCTTAGACCTCAACGTTCTGATACGATGGGTTTGAGATCTTAAGGGGCTTCAGGTTGCACTCGATCGTCGCAACCGCAGGCTTTGTGTCAAGCAGACCCGAAAATTGGTTTCACATATATTTTTTTCCCTGGTCGGTTGATACGATGTTGTGTTGGTTTTGCAGGCTGTGAACAAGAGAAGAGACGACGAGCTTACTTCCAACTGGGAGTCCCTCCGTAGCCAATTTCTCAAAGCAGACGGATCCATCAGCCTGAAGATGCAACAAAAGGTAGGACTGAAGGCACTCGCATGGCACGCCAGCTACGGGGTGAAGGCCCGGGTTCTTCTCCATTGCTCCACAAAGCTTCTGCCATCAGTTTCAGTCGGAATTGTCTGCGAGCGTAGTGATCGCAAGCATTTGATATCGACTGTTCACATTGAGAAAGAAAAGTTCCCAACTGTGCAGGCCGACAATGAAGACAAGCTCGAGGGCTTTGGAAGGCTGCTCCAAGATGGACCAGCAATTGAGAGGGCTTTTGAGGAAACTGCGGAGAGGGTAGAAGAATTGGTAAGTCGTCAACCAAAGGAGGTTGAGCAGAAGCAAAAGCACATTGCTTTAGCAGCGCGAGGACTCGCGGAGGCATCGTCCTCGGATGTGAGCACTGTCGAGCTCCTATAGTACAGGGTCTGCTTTAGCAATCCTGCGAGACCACTTATTTCCTACTTTTTTCTTTCGAGGCCGGAAACCGGCTCTCGTTGTCCATGTCACGTCCGCTCAATTCTTCAGCGGCTAATGAATGTTCCCTGTCACCACTTTGAGACGAGACAGCTTTTTCGTCGGGAAGTCCTCGTAATCGAAGCAGAAAAAGGAACGAGCGTCTGTAGCGCTCCTTGTGAGGCCATTCTGCCTCAGCTATAACGTTCCGCTGCTTGTGCGCAGCAAGCGGAATACAACCGGAAAGCGGAGGAGGCGGAGCGCGAGAAGTACGACGAGAAGATACAGGATGTGGACCGAGAGCTGCTGGCCGTGCGGCAGCGAATGGCGGATCTGCAGAAAGAGAAAGACCAGATGAACGCGGAGACGGCGGACCGAGTGCAGCTGCGCATCAAGAAGCAGGACCTACAGGAAAAGGAGAAGAGCTACAAGCAGATGTGAGCAAAGATATGCAAGACTCGCTTCCTCCTCTGCTCCTGTAGTGCCGTTCAATCTTTAAAAACGACCCGTGGATGTCTTGGGCTGTGGCTGCTGCCTGAGAATCAGGCCGTCACCGCTCCCCGTTCTTGAGGGACGACAACGTCGCAATTGAGCTACTCAGTCACTCTTTTGAGCACTCTTTTCCATCCTCGGGATAATGTCTCAATTGAGATTTTAGAACGGAGGCATCTGGCCCTTCACACGTTACTGATCGAATCAAAAGCGTCGATACTTAAGTCGTCTCTTCCTTCGTGCAGCATGAGCGAGCAGCAAGCAAGGCTGAAGAAGGCCTTCCACGGTCGGGTGCCGGAGGCGCCTAGGCTTCTTGCCGAGATGAAGAGCCTAACGAAGTAAGTTGACCACTTGGTATTCCAAGGCCCTGCTAGAATTCAGAAGATGCCTAGAGAAGATATCTGAAAGAACCATTCATGACCAACTGAAGGTCCTTGATCTGCGCTCCATCTCCCTCTGGGTACCGCTCAACTCGTCTCCTTAATGCTTGCCGCGTTTCGGGCACATATGCACGACGCTAAGCTGAGTGTTTGCTTCGCAGCTCCTCTCGGAGCCAGTATGAGGCGGTCAAGCAGAAGTCGGACGACGAGGCCAAGAAGGTGGCAATTCTGGAGGAAAGGCACAGGGCGGCCGCCAAAACCCTGACGACACTTGAGCGGGAGATGGAGAGTGAGGCCGCAGTCTGGGCCTTGAAACCCCCACTCTTACCTAAGATTCCTTGGATCTGCCTTGGAATAAGCGTATCGTAATATCCTTGATGCCTTGGTTGTCGCATGTTGCTCCAATCAAATCATGAAAGTTTCGAGATGGTCGTCGCCGTGTGTTAGCCTGCTCTATTGCCAATCTGGTCGCCTTATATCACGCGCTTCTGAAAAGGCATGGCTGACTGCTCTCCGATCCTCAAACCACTGACCCGAGCGGATTCCGATGCAGGGACGAAGGCTTTCCTTATGTCGAATCTGCGAGGCCTGCTGGACGGCGACTACGAGCTGAACGAGTTCAAGGAGGCCAAGGAAGACACGGAGAAAGACGCGCTGACTGCGAAAGCGTAAGTCCAGCTGATCCTTGGCTGAGAAGAATGAGTGCTTCACCTGCTTCGGGCATAGAAACATTGATAATCATTGAAGAATTGATTCACGCGTTGGCCGCACCTGGACCATGTCGTCTCTCAGAGATATCCGGAGTCAAAGTCCAGCCGAATTCGAGCGGGATAGCGCTTGCTTCATCTCTATGTCTCAAGGAAAAGCTGTGATGCGTGTGGGTTTGCATATGTGATTTTTCAAGACCTCTGCATTGACATGAGGAGCTTGAAACACGGACAGTACCCGCGCTACAGGAATTTTGCTGTCGTGCAAGCGTCGGAGCCTCTATATCAACGCTACATCGACGGAGCAAAGAAGCAACACATCTGCGTCGTCTGCGAGAAGGGTCTGAACTCCAGGGAGGAGATTGCTTTCGTGTCCAAAGTAAGCCGCTCACGCTGCTTGTTATGGTTTTGTCGACCGTTATTAGGCCGTGCGTTTGCCGTGGCGTTGACGACCCGATCGGTGAAGGCGCTATTTACTTGCTCATGTAAGGTTGTAGGTGGTTGTTATCAAAAGGTCGAAGAGTAAGTGCGAAGCTGCGTGTGCAGTGGTTGCGATAGCAGGAGACGAAGAGGTATTGAAAGATCCTGGCAGACAATGTTTTCACGCACGAAATCTACTCGCACCAATCAGAGAAGACCCTTTTCACCAGCACCTGACCCCTTCCACATCAAAATAGAACATACTCTCATCTACTATAACGCGAGAATGAGAAGCGAATGATCAGCGGTTGAACGGTGCAGTGCCAGCGGATGAGGCAGAACGTAAACAGAAATGGTTGATATTACGATGCTCATTGACATAGTAGTGGAAATCCATCTCCGTTTGGCGTGCAGTACGAGAACCAGAAGCGCACGATCGGCGACCAGATGGTGCAATGCCAGCGGATGAGCGAGAACGCGCAGCGCACGCTGGACGCCATCCGGGACCTGGAGCCGCAGTACTTCGCGTTTGCCGACCTTCAGGAGAAGAAGCTGCCGGCGGCCGAAAGAGACGTGCAGAGCATTGAGGCGGAGCTGGAGAAGGCGCGGGAGAAATCAAATGATGTAAGGGAAATTTTGATCATTGAAAAGCGTTAGTAATTTTGGAAACTCACAATTGTAGGATTTTGACATCCATTACTCAAACTGCAGCATTGGGACAAGACCCCTATATCATTATCAAATTCAGGTCGCTGACAAGTGCCGAAGCGCTGCTGCAATCACCCGCGCAATAACCTCCTGAGTACTTAATATTCTGTTCTAGAGACGACTCTGATGACATTATCGTAGCTCAGAAGGACGGTACTCGGCTGCAGAGGGCTCGTTCGTTGCGTCTGAGACGACGAATGGTCTGGGAGGGGCGTTACCCCTTACTCTTGTGTGCTGAGTCTTGCTTTCAACAATTCCAACCTTGTCTTATAGGTTGCTCGCGTGCTTCAAGCAAGACTGTGTACATGCGATCGAACTACGAGACGCTTTGTTTGTGCTAAAGCGGATCCTTCGATGCTTCAAAGTTTGTCACCCGCTGCGTCTCGCACCCCTTTCCGTAGGCCTTAGCCGTCGACGCAGATTATTGTTCGTCCCAAGACTTTTCGGGAGCTTGCGATCAGAGGGCCAATCACTTTCCTCCGCAACCAGCGGGTTATTAAAAGAGCTCGTCCTTCCATACTTCTAAGTAATCGTCCGGAAAGCTTCTTTCTTACGACACCAGGCTGCTCTTGAGCTGGTCAGCGCTGAGGTTGAGTTCCGCAAAGTAAGGAAGCTGGTGGCAATTGCCACAACAAATCACCATCCGGTCCTCTCATGCCAGACTTCCAAGAGATTGACCGTAATCTTGCTCCTCCCTTACAACCCCATGCTGCTTTTGAGCTGCGGTCGAGTTCCAACAAGTGGAGAGGCTTTGAAACTACACGTCAGTTTCCTGAGAAACTGACCGGAAACCTTCGCCTAGGCCTAAAGCCTCTTATTTATACATGGAGCAAAAGAAGGATCAGCTAAACACTTTGCATGTTGACGCATAGAATTGCCTCTCATGATTTCAGGCTGCTTTCGAGCTTAGCAGCACCGAGGTCGAGTTCAAGGAAGTGGAGAAGCTGGAGGGCATTGCCATAACAGTCGTATCCTCCACGCCAAGAATGTCATGTGACTTGAAAACCTTTCTGCTACAGTCCCAGGCCGCTTTCGAGCTGAGCAGTGCCTACGTAGAGTTCTAACGAACTGACCGACAAATCTCTACTCCCTTTCGATCCAGGCTGCTTTGGAGCTGAGCAGTACCGAGGTCGAGTTCAAGGAAGTGGAGAAGCTGGAGGGCATTGCCACAACAGTCGACCGGTTGGTGCAAGAAGCCGCGGCGCTGCAGGACCGAATCAAGGACCAGGAGTTCAAGCTGGAGACGCTCTCCCAGGCGGCGCGCTCGGTTGCCGACATCAACACGGAGCTGGAAAAGCTTGAGGACGACAGGTGATGTCAGCAGCTTAAACGTCAGCAATAAGTCAGCTGCAGACACCAATTGTACCTGGTGCCGTTTTGAGCGTCTTGTTTCTGTCGTGGTTGAGACCGATTTTCTTCGTTCCTGGTGGAGCTCCTGGGCCATCGTTCCCGCAAGTGCTGAGAAGCAGAAACGGTTCTTCCCGTCTGGATGTGGAAGCAGACTTGGGCTTTCTGGTGATTTCCCACCCGTAAACTTGGAAGATCCTCGATAACTAAATTGCTAAAGTCGCAAGCAACGCCGTAAAATCAGGTCGATTGGCAAGACCAACATGGTTGGAGGCGATGATGGCGGAGAAAACATAGGGCGTTATGACCAGTTATGATTGCTCCGCTGCCTCACTTTGTGTGCACTTGAATTCCCAATGTGGGGCGTGCTTTCTTCCTATAGCGCACTTTATGTTCTGGTGCTGGCATCATATGAATCTCGTTTCTGGGAATCCCTGAAATGCTCATGGTTTGGGAGGAGACACCCCCGAAACGTTGCCCGTAAGCGCTTTTTGTAAACACTTGTCGCCTCAGGAGATAACGCCCCTATTTACTTGCTTGAGAGTTCGCAGCGTCAGAGCTCTACCGGTTGGGTTGTTCCGTTCCACGGCGCCGATCCACTCGGCATCGATTACCTGCGGCTGCCCAGTCCAGTTCGTCTGACGGTCGGTTGCTCGGTTGTCCAAAGATCGAAGGTCCATATGTGGTGGAAAGGAAAGAACGAAAAATGCATGAAGAAGCAGGGGTCTTTGTTGTGTTCAGAAGCTGGCGAGGCAACGTGTAGCTTCCTTCTTGATTCTGGTTTTGTCGGTGCAGGGAAACGTTGGAGCGCAAGAGAAAAAGGATCCAGGAGAAGAAAGAGAGGGACAACAGCGAAGTGTCGGCGGCGCAGACCCGCTGGCGCAATGCTCGCGACGAGAGCTTTCAGGCGAACATCCAGAAGAACAGGCTGGACGACGTGCGGAGGCAAAGAGAGGAGACCGAGGCGTCGATCAACAGCCTGGGAATCGAAATACAGGTAGGACAGAAGAGAGGCTGTGCTCGAACAGGTCTCTGCAAATGCGCCGGAAGGAAGCGCTGAATGGTTTGTTGAGTCAATTGAAGGGGGCCGCTTTGCGTGTGGAAGCTCTTATGGAAGAGTGTTTTCTTGGGGAGCTGATAGACTAGGAGAGCCAAAGTATCTCTTCATGAGAAATCCGTCATGTGGTTTGGGATGGTTTTCAAGGATATGGAGGACCGACCCGTAATGGGTATCTAATCCTGGCTGCAAAGAACTCACTTCTAGAAAGTGTTCGCCTGCAGCTTGACGGCATAGCTTCAACGTTGATGAGTTTCCTAACAGCTGCCGCTTTGAACCAGCGGACGCTGTGACAAGAAGAGGCAGGTAGCACTGCACAGCCACAGATCTGGGAGAATCCTTCTCCCAACTATGACATACTTGAGGTAGGATAACGCCGGCTGGCAGAGCGCGGGGGGGAATTGCGCACGGGTGCTCGAGGCGAAGTGGCAGCGCCTCTTCGCCTTTTGGCCATCCTTGACCGATATTTCTTTTACCCATCTCTCCAATGGAACGCAAGGTGACCGCGTCATCTGCTACCAGCACAATCAGGTTGCTGACGAATGTATCCACTGTGCGTGTCTTGATCAATACAGGTGCTGCAACAAAAGCTGGGGCCTCTACAACGGGAGCAGGACGCGTTACTGCGGCATCGGGACACGCACCGCGAGACGGCGCAGCGGGAGGAGGCGGCGGAGGACGAGAAGGGGCGCGCCATGCAGCGGGACGTGGACCAGCTGAGGGCGGTCAATGGGAAGATCTCCAAGTACGTGACTGCGACATCTGCTTTTTGGATCGTGAGATATTCTGGCTGTCTCTTTTGGTCTCGGTGGATGTGGCGCGTAAGAAGAAAGTGGGTTTTTTTGGACGTTGAATCCACAATAAAAAAGCCTTCTTACTTAATATTTGCCGTGGGAAACCCGGTGCGTGTGTTGAACTTCGTAGAATAATCTTTTTCAAAAGGTACACGTACGTCAACTTACGTCAACGCGACCTGGGTTGGTGATGTGCAACGGGCTACTCAAGGTGCATGCGGGATCCTGCATTCCTGTTGAGGAGCTTTCAGTCTGAGGAGAATTGCCGTTTGCTACGAAGTCGCTATTTGTCTAAAGGAAGCATTCTGCCTTGTCGAAGTCATCCTATTAGGTCGAGTAGATCTTACACGTGCACGACGGCGCCTGTCGGTTTACACATTGAGGCAAGTGCTCTGTATGCAAATTTTGGGGTTTGTTGGACTGGAATCTGAGCGGGCGTGTGCCTCTTACTGTATGCTATATGTGCTTCTTGAATTTCTGAGAGGGGCTTAAACCCGGTAAGAGACCCGCCTCAGAGAAGTGATAGCCCGCAGGTTTCCTTCGTCGGCGATGCACGCCGACCAGAGAGTCTTCAACTGAGTAGGGAGAATATACAATCAGACTGAAGGGGGAGGAGGCACAGACTGAAGCAACGAGACACCCGCATCAGCCCGGCTATCTACCGACGTCCGTTTGCCACGCAAGCTCGGCAGATTCTTGAAAACATTCATGTTCTATAGGTACCTTTTGGCTGGGGGCGAGACGAGGTTGCGAGAGACGCTGGAGAAGATCACGCGGTGCGTCGCCAACCAGAAAGCGTACGAGGAGACGATCTCGGAGCTCGGGGAGAAGCTCAAAGAGTTGAACAAGCAGGTAGGAAATCCACACCTTGGTCGAATCTTAATGGTATCCTCTTCGCCGACTCTAGGCTGTGTATTCTTTTCTGTGGGAAGAGCTGTGCTTAAATCGATCTTGTAAGTCGATTTCGTTGATACTTTCATCAACTCTGATGCTAGCCAGTGGCGTTAGAGAGCGGACTAAATAGAGTCAGGTCCTGGACGTGACGGATCCCTTTGAACCGCTCGTTCCACTGCAAGCGGCTACCTTGGCACGTCACACGACGCCCCCGCTAAGTCCTGTTCTAACATGATTTTCTGTCCTGTTTGTCTCATTGTCGACTAGATGAAAAGCGTCTGTTGTCGCGCATGTATTTTCCCGTACCTGAAAGATACTCGAGGAGAGAACTGAGAAATACCTTTCGCCAGTGTTACTCAAGGCCCACCCGTCTTTTCGTCTTTAGGTGCAAACGCAACATCGACGACAACCTGAACTACCCTTTTTCCTAGCGTTATCTCTGATCCTTTTCTAACACAATTCCATTCGGGACAACGGAAGTTTACGTTGTCTGTGTTTCTTATCGATTTGCAGGTGCAAGTTTACGTTGTCTGTGTTTCTTATCGTTTTGCAGGTGCAAGCGCAGGACACGATCAACCGCAACATCGACGACAACCTGAACCACCGGTCGGTGTTGGATCATGTTTTTTTTCAAGACCCTAAAAGGAAACCTTTAAACCCCTGACTAAACAAAAGACGTTCAAACCCCACCTGTCTTCGCAAAACGCAGGTACAAGCGCAGGACACGATCAAGCGCAACATCGACGACAACCTGAACAACTGGTCGGTGCTAGATCGTTCGTCAGAATGTAATTACTGAAATACGAAAAAGTTAGTTTCTAAACTTCTAACAAAGGTTCGGAACCTACTTGTCTCTCCTCAGCGCAGGTGCAAGCCCAGGGCACTATCAAGCGCAACATCGACGACCTGAACTCGTTTGGTGGTGGGTTCACTATACAAAAGATGTTCTCTCAAAGCTTAAAATAAAGACAGGAATATTTTGAGACACGAAGCTCCTAAATGATACATAAAACCCACCTACCTTTTGTTTCCAGGTGCAAGCGCAGGACACGATCAAGCGCAACATCGACGACAACCTGAACTACCGGTCGGTGCGTGACGAGGAGCGGCGGCTGGCCTCGGAGATCGACGAGCTGCAACAGAAGGTGGTGGCGGCTGGGGACGACACCGGGCTCACCGAGGAGATCAACCGAGGGCAGAGTGATCGGGACACCATGAATGATGAGGTAAGATTTTTGTCATTCTGGAAGCTGAGATTTCAGGTTTGCGGTTTCGAAAAGTTGGAAAAAGAGACAGTAGGTCGGATTCAACGAAGCCATGTGCACTGGAAGAACGTGAGTTGCAAAAAAGAGACGTAAGAGTGAGTCCGTTGAATTTACTCAGGGGCAGAGCGAAGGGACACCATAAAAACGATGAGCTGAGGCCCGCTTCGAGTCACAGTTTCTTTCTGAATCGCGTTTCGACAGTTGGAAAGACAGAGACAACAGTCGAACGATGTTATCTTGGATGTAAAAGAGATGTCAACGTCATGGAAGGATGCGACGACGGAAGAAGAGCGAAGGGATAGGATGGGCTTAGTTTAGCTCGAGTCAAGAACATGCTGGAAGAAGAGTTCAGAGGCGGGCCGCAGCTTCTCGTTCTGACCGTCGGCCGTACTTTCTGGTCGCACTTGCACGTGGCCTGAGAACTCACTGAACGAACGCAGTATTGAAAATGGAAGCATCAAATACGTGCAGGCGAACCGGTTGCGGGGGACGGTGTCCGCTTACGAGGGCAACATCAAGCGGAACCGGACGGAGCTCAAGGACCCCCGGTACGCCGACATCGAGAACCGGTACCGCAACCAGCTGATCCAGCTCAAGACGACGGAGATGGCCAACAAGGACCTGGACAAGTACTACCACGCACTTGACAAGTGAGGCCGCCACACTGCTCGGCACCCTTGTTGCATTTTCTCCGGCAAGATTGCGCTCGACTCTTAGTTCTAGATTCAACCCGAAAAGCCGTTCTCGGTATGTTCTGCGTCAGCTTTTTCTATTGATTGTAGAACGATTCAAAGACGGAATATAGCATCAAACGGCTTTCGCTTAGAAACAGCGCACCCGAAACGCCAGACTCGCACCAACGGCACAGGCCGGAAATTCAAGTGCTTTGAGCGCATGCCAAAATGCTTCTGCAAACTGATTCTCGACCAGTAGAGAGGACAAGTAGTGCCAGGTTTTTCCGGTGGGCGTCAGAAAGGGTGCTTGAGTGGGGAGTCGCCCAGGCGGAGAGCATTGTACAAGTGTCCTTGCAGGTGACGAAAGCCCCTGCGCTTCTTTGCAAGTCCTAACTGGCCTCTAGAAAGATCTCCGTTTGGCAATACTTTACCAAGCTTTGTTGGTCCCGACCTCTGGTGTACGGGAGCTGCAGATTTTTAATTCGCTTCTTCGCGCTTATGCGGTTGCCTCCGATTACAGGGCGCTGATGCGTTTCCACTCGATGAAGATGGAGGAGATCAACAAGATCATCAAGGAGCTGTGGCAGCAAACGTACCGCGGACAGGACATCGACTACATTGAGATACGGTCGGACGCCGAAACGACGTCCAGCGCGCGCTCGTATGCGTACAGGGTGAGGATCGTGCCGTCCCTCAAGGAGACAATTGTCTGCTTCTCTCTAATGTCAACACGATTCCCGCACACGTCCATACAGGGTCCCGTTACGCTTGAGCAGGCAGGAAGGATTGGGCAACAACACGATTGGAGACAGGAAAGAAGGGAAGCCTCTGTCTTGCGAAAGTCAGGAACAGACAGAAGGCATCACGTCTTCTTGTCTTCGACAAACGGAGCGGGAAGAGGAGCTTGTCTTTCTTGAGGGAGGGAAGGGAAGCGGACTTGGAAATCTGGCTCCATTTAAAACCCATTACACAACTTCAGGATGCAATCTGTTTTCCGTGATTCGGCGGTATTCGATCAGTAGTCTGCTCTCGAATGAGGTTTGTCCACTCTGCCCGCTTTTCACGGTGAGCTGATTAGTATGTTGGTCTAGAACTTACTTTGTCAGAGGTGATTGCGTCTTATACTTTGTCTATATCTCTGCCAGGTCGTCATGAGGAGCGGTGATGCGGAGCTGGACATGAGGGGACGTTGCAGTGCAGGCCAAAAGGTGATGACGCACCATCCTAGTAGTCCGAGAAATTACTTGCTCTGTTGGCATCGTTGCTTATGTCCGTTTCTCTATGGCACCGTGCTCTGACCCTCCAGGCAGGATCGACCCACCAGGCGGGAATAGATACGGACTCCGTGCAGATGCATATGAATGGATGATGAAGAGTTGCTGCCTCCCAGTCTGCAACTCTTAGAGGATTTGGTAGACTCAGATTCCGAAAGTTACCTAGTCCGTCGCCCTTTTTTGTGACATAGCGCATTAGGGGAGATCCCTTTCAGCCGTCGAATCCCGTAGATTCGCTTTGATCAGGTTCAACACTCCGGACGGTTTCGACACAAGTAACTTGCTGATGGCCTAGTCTTTTCTCACCGCCCGCAGGTGCTGGCGTCGCTGGTCATTCGGCTGGCCCTTGCCGAGACCTTCTGCCTCAACTGCGGCATCCTGGCCCTCGATGAGCCGACGACGAACCTGGACACGCCCAACGCGGAGAGCTTGGCAGGGGCCCTCTCCAGGTACGGGATTTGAAATCACGGATGGTCAGAAGAAGTCTGCTAAGCGGGGGTAGCCTACAAGATAGGCAGGGTGAAGTAAAAGCAAGGGCAGCGCTAGCTGGTCTTAACGTATGGATTTGGGTCTCCTATCCTGAGATCTTTTTCTCGGTCGTCCGCAATCTCGACAAGTACGAGCATCGTCGGCGCTGTTGATCACTTTAAGACGCTCGATTCCATTTGTCATATTGTCTGGTCTCAACCCTGATGTTTCAGTTCCATTTCTGCTGACCCACCTTCTGTTTGGTTTGCCAGGATCATGCAAGACCGAAAGACGCAGCAGAACTTCCAGCTAATCGTCATCACGCACGATGAACGATTCGCCCAGCTGATTGGCCATCGCGAGTACGCCGAGAAATACTACCGGATATCCAAGAACGAGCAGTGAGCAGCTTATTTTGTCTTCGCGCTATTCGACTGAAGGAAAGCTGGTGCTGCTGATTAGCTGCACCCGGAAAATGAAATTATCGGTGAAAGAATTATTTCGTCGCACTCGAGCTCGTCGCAATTTTGTTGTTTCGCCCGGACTAAATCGCTCGTGGTGGGCCGCATGATCCCGTGTAGAACTGCTTCAAATTTTTGAAAGCTCCTGACCTGGATCTTGTCTCTGATTACAGCCAACATAGCCACATCGAGGTCCAAGACATCTTTGACTAGCCGTTCGAGGACGGCAGACTAGTCTCTGCTGCAAGCGTAGGTCTATAGGTCGTGCAAGGAGAGGAGATACGTGTACATATTGAGCTAGAGACAGTTGAAAGGAAACAGCGAAAGTTGCAGTGATGAATGGTGTCGTGCCAACTTGCAAAAGGCTGGAGTTGAGTCAGGTTGTTCAACAGCTTGTACTGAAAGATACGTTGTCATCAATGTTCTGTGCTTGTGTTGGCTTCCTGAGCTGTTGACAAATGACGAAGATTTGCTGATTTTTGGCACGCCACAGTGTTCTGGCACCATATTTGAATCTGCATATCCGTTTTAGAAACGCAATCGATCGCATTGCAATCAGGCAGCGAGAAGGGTCCCTATTAATGCGTATGTACGTATTCACATGTTAGCTTATCGACTGCATGCATGGGCGCATGACACGTACGTGGACAATTGTGACAATTCGTTTCCAACAATCACCAGAAGTCATTAGGTCAAATGACCATGATTGCATGCCCGGCACCATGCCGGCTGGTATGTACCAGAAACCTGTGCGGTGGCGTCATCTGTTTGGCGCGCGCATGCATGCACCATGCCTCATTTTGTACGACATCGTGGCCGATCGATTACAATACCTATATATAAGTTAGTGTGGCCGCCATGGATGCACATACATCCGCCAGTGACGGGAGAAAACTCTATAAGCACGCACGGAACAGTGCGCAGACATGATGCCCATGGACCAGGTGGTTGTGCCTATGCATAAATTTGCAGTTTACACTGGGCCTTCGCAATTGTGACTCCAATCATCGACACTCACAGAGTCAGAGGCGCTGGATAAACAATCCAAAGGAGGCTCAATCTTAGCATACGCAACACGCTGCCAACCATAAGAGGAGTTTGGCCTCACAATTTGATCAATATACACTCTGTGGTCAAGCCTGACACTCTCAAGTTGGACACTTTATTATCGTCAATCATCACGCACCCCCGTGCCCCGCTATAGGTCGCTCGCCTTCTTCCGGAGCTCGTTCAGCTCCGCCTCTATCTCAAGATCCTTAACCGACGTCTTCCCGGGCGTACTTTGGCCCCCAGGGAGGGCCCCCCGTGTTTGCGTCGTCCCCAGCCCCGACATCTCCCGCTTCAACGCTTCCAGGTCTGTGTCCACATCTGAGCTCTCGAGCAGCGCGAATTTGGCGCTCAGGTCGTCAGTCCCGAGCTGCGCGACCGCGTCTGACTCCGCCTCCAGCGCCATCACCTTCTCCTCCATCTTCTCGAATGCGGCCATCGCGCTGCTCGTGTTGACGTTGCCCAGCATTTCCTGCCATAAGCAAAAGTCCGCACTCAGCTTTCTTGGCTTTTACAGCTTTCTTGGCTTTTACTTGATAGGGAATTCTTCAGATCGTCATCTGAGACGAGCAAAACGGGTCTTTTGAAGGACTGAGACGAGCGGAATGGAGTGTTTCAGATACTGACAAGGAAGCCATTGACTTCAATGCATACCCGAATTTCTTTGCTGAACGCAAGGTTAACATCGTTTGCATCCTCTCTGGCCTTGTCAGGCCTTGTCTGTCTTCCTGATTCGTATTCACCAACTAAACCTTGAATCAGTAGTAGAAAACGCCAACAAGCCATAGCGTCTTCCCTACCTTCCATTCCAAAGAAGTCCTCAATCAAGTCTCAAACAAGGATAGAGAGAAGGTTTTGAAGTTTTGGAACCCTTCTCCAATCGACACTAAAGGGGAAATTTTAGATTTCGGGACACCTTCTCCAACCAAAACAGAAGAGACCATCTTCAAGTTTGAGACCCCCAGACAATCCTATAAGAGTCCAAACAAAAGACAATCAAACAGAAGTCCCAAAATTCTGTTCTTTTCTAGGGAATATTTTTTCCAACCCACCTGCACCTTCTGGCTCGTCTTGGCACTCTGTGCGCGCGCCTTGAGCGTGTCCTTCTTGCTCTTGGCCTCGCTGATCTTGCTCTCCAGCAGCCGCGTGTTGGAGATCAGCTTATCCACCACGCCCTTCTGCGCATCGAGCTGCGCTTTCAGCGCGTTCGCATTCTCCTCGTAATCCTTCTTCTTCTTCAGCGCCTCCTTTGCAAGCTCCTCTTGCCCCTTTTGCAGCGCCAACTTTGCGCGTCGCAGCCAATCGTCGGCGTTGCTCTGCGCCTGCTTGTACCGCTGCTCTAGTTGCTTCTGGGACGCCAGCACCTGGAGGGAGAAGAGTGTGACCCACAATCAGCATTAACTCAGGAGCTTTTTACTGCGGCTCAGTTAGTGTTCTTGCCCATGTACTTCGTTATGGGGGGACTGGAATGTGCCAGAACTAAAGTGACGCCCGCCCCTGGGGAAGGGCAGAGGCAGGAGACATCAGCTAGCCGGCGATCGGCTACGTACTCGGCTACGTACAATATCTCCTAAAGAGGCAGAGTCCGACACTACTGTAGTTGCACTTTAATATACTAGGACCTGCGCGGCTCTAATAAGCAAAGACTCAGGTCTCAGACATGGCAGAGGCTGGAACTTCCTGGCGCCAGCAGTGTGTGTGGTGAATGGAGACAGAGGAATTCTGCTTTTGGGAATTCCCCACCAGTGCTGCTCTCTGGCATCTTAGTCATCTTCGTCAGCATGTATGACGAGAAACTGGATAAACATCTTCGCCGTTAGCACGTGCTGGAAGGAAGCGGTGGCGACTGTGATATAGACCTTGTTTGCAATACTTGATTCCTCGAGTCGATGTTAATCTCCCTTCTTGACCTGAATGAACTTCTTCTTCAACCATACTCCCAAAGGCCTCAAGCGCAAGCAACTGATATCTATCAGATTCTGCTTTCCCCAGGACCCTCAGTACACAATCTAGAACCATCCAGGACCTCCAGTATACACTTTACTAGCATCTATCGCAACTGATTGCCGTACGACATGTCTAGCTGCAGAAAGTGCTCCATTCAACACTCAACCAGGCTTTGCAGGGCCTGCGTTTGACTCACACCGAACTCTACAGAAAACAAAATTAAAAGACATTGAACAAATGAAACCTTGACCTTCTAGAGATGGTGTGACCTTCTAGAGATGGTGTGACCGGTATATAGAAGACAAGTCAATCTCTCTCAACATACTTGACGGTAGTATGCTGTGACGCAAAGGTTTGCAGTGTCCTAATCGAACATTGAATCTCCAATACATGGTCTGTACTTGTTGAGCAGCTCCCAACAACCGCCAATGAAACGCCACTGATGGCATTCTCTAACCTCAAAATTCTTCACAGACTGCACCTACATGACAAACCTAGTGCACCAATTGCCGCAGCAAGGTAAATCTGTTGCAACAGAATACAGACTCCACAGCTACCAGCTTTCAAAAGCAATATAAACACAATCAACGCAATCGAGCAAGAAAGTTGCTTGTCGCAGTTTCATGTTGTCAGCAAAACCCTAGTTTGCCGATGTTCACCATACACAGCCAAATGTATTCCACTTTGAAGAACTTTACAACAAACTCATGCCACCTGACACATCAGCCGTACACAGACCCCTTAAATAGAACAAGGAAGAAGCAATGCTGTTCAAACAAACCGGGCCGCAGGAAGCTCAGCCTCCAGGATACTAAGCAACAAAAATCTTGCCAAGCATCTGCTTGGAAAACAAGACGCTAATTGTAGAAAAACTGGCGGCAAATCTGTAAGGCGACCCCGTAAAAGCTTGGAAAGAGGAATAAAAACAGAATGAAGCGACGAAAAAGCAGCAAACTTGAACATGCCCTCTAAACCGTAAATATCGCTCCTAAAGAGGTGCTTCTAGTTTCGCTCTTGAAGGGGTCCTTCCAGAACTGAGCAGATCTGCAACCTCACCTGTGCCGATGCTTGCCTCATCTTCGCAAGGTCCTCCCCCATCTCAATCACAGTCTGGTCCAACAGCTTCTCAGGGTCCTCCGCTGAGCTCACAACAGCATTGGCATACGACTTGACAATCCTGACAATCCTGCCGAACAGATTCGCCTCCACTACTAGCGCCCCACCCCTGCTCCCATGCTCTCCTTGTACCCCCCTAGCCGGAATAGCCAGCGCCTGCGACGAAGCCCCACCATCCAAGAAAGCACTGCTGGTTTTCACAGCCAAAAGGCTGCTCCCAGAAGAGCCAAATCTAGTAGTCCGCCTGGCAGGCAGAGCCACCTGAGTGTTTGAAGGATGATAAGCTATGCTGCAGCCGCCCAAGGCGAGCGCGGAGCCCAATGCCGCTCTGCTGGCCAACGCCGAGGACGCCATGGTGCAATGGAGCAGCGGCGAATCGCGGGGTCTGCACTCTGCGTTTCCTGCTTCTCAGCTAGCCCTCTCTACAGCTCCTCTATTCACAAAAGCCCCCAGTCCCTCTTCCACCTTTTGAGCAGCTGCCTTGCTAGATCTGTGGTCTTCCGCTGTTCCTTGCCAACTGGACTTCTAGAAGAAGGACCTCAGCCGACTTTGGCTCTGCTGATTGGGCCACGTCAAACTCTGGGTTGCGGAACCAGCCCTGAAGACACCGTGGTTACACCGTCCATTTTCAGCTTCATGTCGGGGTTTAATGACTGGTGTCGGAACTGTGTGAAACGGCGAAAAGTGCAGACCAGCAATTCTGAGACATTTAATCTGCAGGTAACATTTTCTGTTGGGTTTTCTAGAGCACTTTCTCTAGCCTCTGCAGGGCTTTTGTACAGCTTTTGCTGGCTTTTACCGATGGAGCACCCAATCTGATGCCCCAGGCCCTTCTTTCTCAGGGCCTCGATTGTGGTGTAGCTGTAGGATTTTGGCTCTTAACCAGGAGTCTCCACTTGCGTGGAGAGCTGTCGCGCAATTGCCACTCATCAGTGAAAGTGTCTGAAGTTTCAGAAAGGTCTTCGCTGCAGTGGTGGCGTCCAGAACAGTTTTTGCAATGACGCCTTTGCTGAGTACCCCTGCTGCAGGAAGGTCAGTGATCAGGCTGACCGACAGATCTGAAAAACGAAGGGAAAGAAGGGGCCGATGATTTCTGATGGTGGTATGAAGGTGGAAAAGTTCCTCTTGAAAGGATTCATTTATACATCATTTAAAGCAGCCGCATTCGCGACTGACCTCAATCCCTGCAGCCAATAATTTCCAATTGTCTAGCGGCCTCACAAAAAGCATGATGTGGTGCGTACCAGATACGCACTCCTCGTCGATTGCAGTGGTGGGAGAAGTCTGTTGATGCTCTGCTGCGTGTGCCATTCTGATTCAAACAATTGGTCGATGTTCATCTTTGAAGTCCCAAACTCATTGAAAATGTGGACCCTCCAACAGATGCCTGCGGACAATTGGAACACTTCTTCACAACCAGCAAAGTGCTCTAATGCCACAGGTGAGCCATCACCTCTGTAGCAGCATCATTTCATCAAATGTGCCATTGTATCAATCTTGCCTCTTAAGAAGAAGCGGATCGCAGCGGTGGTCCCCTCAAGCATGGGGTTCGTTGCCACACATGAGTAAGAAGTTTTGCCTCAAATGTGAGTTTCTCAGTAATCAGAGATCTGTCTGTCGCACAATCAGAGTCCCATAATGCAAAGTTATGTATCTAAGCAGCTCAAATTTATCCCGTTTGACCAAAGAATTTAAACAGGCATTGGAAGTTACTTGTTCAAAAGATCGTCAGACCATTAAGAGATCTGTGTGCCCCCCTGCAGCTGTGGACCGCGTCAAGGGCGCTGAGCACCGGAACTGGTCAAGACCAGTACGATGTTGTGGTGGTCGGGGGCGGGATGGTCGGAGCGGCACTCGCATGCGCGCTTGGTGAGAATGTCTACCCTGCCCCTTTGTTCGGTGCGCCCGCCTCGTTTGCATAATTTGTACTCCTTCAGACCATGGATCTTAGATTTCTGCCCTTTACATCCCTTTCGAAGTGGCTTGCAGCCAGATTATGTTGCCCTCCAAGCCTGGGCTGCTTTCATCATTGTGTCACTCTTCAATGCACCAGGTGGAGCCGGCTGATCCCCCTGTGCCGGCTGGAACCATTCCACCAATAATCTGACTTTCGGCAGCTTCAGATCAACAACTTCAAAGGGCTTGCTATTTCTACAGGATCATCGCCCATGACTTCAGCCCTGCGAGTTGCGGTGGTCGACGGCCAGGCTATAGATCCAGCCGCCCCCCTCCCAGATGCATCTGAAGCGCCAGAGATCCGAGTCAGCGCTGTCACGCCCTCCAGCGTGAATTTGTTCAGAGGTGCAGCATCTTCTTACCGTACTGCCAATCCCAGTCACTCTCCGCTGTTGCAAATACTTTTTCTTCAAAGAAATTCCGTTTTCGAACCGGCTTCGTTAATCTTTGAAATTCTGGCAAAAGACCAATCTTTCGTTCTTCCCCACTCAAAATAACCACGAATGCGTCTTCTTAGATTTCTTACTTTGCATTCTCGCACCTCGGTCGTAGGTTTTATTTCTTTCTTTTTTCTTTCAGTGAGAATGGCTACTTGATTCCTAAAACGAGGATTCGTAAGATTCATCGACTGTTGAAACGTGGAAGCTGTTGGGCTTTAAGGCATGATGGGACTTCTTGG
Source organism: Klebsormidium nitens (assembly GCA_000708835.1). Classification (NCBI taxonomy): domain Eukaryota; kingdom Viridiplantae; phylum Streptophyta; class Klebsormidiophyceae; order Klebsormidiales; family Klebsormidiaceae; genus Klebsormidium; species Klebsormidium nitens. The sequence goes on from DF237622.1 coordinate 31,041, forward strand.
AACATTGGACCATCGCGGAGCAAACTGCATACTCCTTGGCTCTCTCGCGGCGTCCCTGGTTGTACAGGACATGGCCCTACCTATCCTCTGAGTCAGCCTAACGAACAGAAAAACGCTTTCTCACAAGTGCCTTTTTATTCTTCGTTTGGTGCAGATGTTGGGGCATGGAGCACGGTACAGTCAGCTAGGAACGCTCCGTTTGACACCATGCAGGTAAGATTGGGCGACTTTGATACGGTCGAGTGCAACGTAATGAGTGCCGAAGGTAGAGAAACCGTTCTGCAGAGAAGACGTGTCCTTCCAGGGCTGTCGAGGATGTCCTCTTCGTTTTTGATCATAATTGATTCGGTTAAACGTGTGAGGAACGAACGGGTTTCGCCTCAAAGTACTGCGTCTCTATGACGAAACGATGGGCACAAAAGGACGGCTTTGGTGACACGATGTAGTTTCTTTCCAAGGGATGAGCATAGAGCTGTCATTTCAAAACGAGGTTCGTCCTTGTAGCAGAAGGTTATGTTTACTCAAGGTGGGTCTATCCCTTTTGATCACTGAAGGCATCTGCCTTTCTGTTCCAGGTGTGGGACAGCGCCGGCCAGGGCTTTGTGCGCTACAGCGCACACGACGTAGACGCATCTGTTCTGGGGTAAGCTCCATCTCGTCCTGAGTGAACGTCGTTTGTGTTTCTCCTTTTGCCGGTTACAAGCTTGAGTGGAGTACTCAACTATACGTCCACACGTCTTGCCTCAATGGTTCAGCTGTTTCCGGTATTGCTGGCAGTTGACGTCCATTGTCCAATTCAAAAATAACATTCTTGAGAGGCCTGAGGGCCTGTCAGATTCCTGTGATATCAAGGACCCATCGGTTTTCTGGTTTGTATGCTACTCAACTCACACACTTTGCTCTTACACCTCTGGCGCTTGTTGAGGGGACAATCGAGAGTGCATCATCGGTAAGAGTTGCAGAACCAGCAGGGATGTGTCTTAGGCCTGATGGTTCCGTTTGCATTCCCCGTCACCCATCTAAAAAGGGCACTGCATTTTGACTCCTTCGATTGAGACTTGATTTTCTTTTGCATGTCAACGGACGTGTCAACGGAGAGACAAATTTCTGGGCATTGTTCCAAAGTCTTTCGCGGAAACCGCTCCTGCCAATCTGCAATGACCTTCCGTGGATTTTACAAATGCGTTTGGACACTGAAGCTCTTTGTGGAACCACGTGTCTTGCCCGTCGCCAATACATGAGCAACGGATATCTCATATAAGCTTTACAGCAACCCGGCAGTGTAACGGTCCGAGACCAGATTCTGGCCATGTGAATGTCCCCTTTCTTTCCTCAGCCACGTGGTTGAGAACCGGGTCCTTCTAGCCGCGCTCCACCGCCGGCTTAGCGAGAGTGAAAATACGCACCTGGTGTGCCCGGCCAAAGTGGACTCGATTACGTGGCCCGAGAGTGAGGTGTCGGAGTCGGATGCGGACGTCCGACGAGAGAGTAACGGACAGGCGGAGGCGTCAGGACAGGGGGCGGGAGCTAGCGTGCATCTGAGCACTGGGAAAACATTGGGGGCGCGACTAGTGGTGAGAATACGCTCCAGTGGCTTTTGGGTTGACTTCGAGACTGTGGCCCATAGCAATCGAAAGCTACGAGCGATTGTGTGAGTGTTGCCTCTTCTCTTGGTGGGATTTTGGGGAAGACGTGATGAGTACTGCTATTGGTGCAGCATGCTAGAGTTGCGCAAGTCGCGTCGTTTGAAGCCCTTTGCTGTTTGTTCCTCCCGTCGCTCAACGTGCTCGGGGCTCTTGGCTTCGGGAGGGCAATCAAAAGCGATGTTGCTTAGGTTCAGATTTCATGTTGACCAAGGGCATGTTGACTAAGAAAACACAGCACGGGTAGGGTTGGTTTGGGGGTTGGGGTGGGTACGGGTGCGGAGCGTGTGTCATTTATTGGTCTAGGTTTTTGGAATAGTTCGTGCCCGAGCACGATCCTTAGTCAACATGCGCTTAGTCAACATGAAATCGAGAAAAATCGATGCTGCGGCCCGATTCATTGTGGCCCAAGGTTTGGACGGACAGATTGCGGTCCGGTATGGCCTTGGAGTATTCAAGTTGTCTTTGCTTGAAGTTCCGGGCCTGACTATCTGAGTGTAGATTTTTATGCAGTCGTTTCGGGCGTCGAAAAGTTGCTTCGTCGACGAGAGTCGTATCATTTTGATATCTGCTCGCCTTCATTTCTTGTTGGAAAGCACCCTCAAAGTATCAATTCGATCACACGTAATGAAACAGAGGCCCAAAGAGATAAAAGCGGGGATGTCGTTGATCTTTGTTAGCAAAGATGTAACCAAGAATAACGCAGACAAACCAAGTCTATTTTTCACAACTTGTTGAACGCCGGTTATCTTGACCGCAGGTGGGTGCGGACGGCGGCCGATCGAGGGTGCGCTCTCTCGCCGGGTTACGAACGGTCGGATGGCAGTACGGTCAGCGAGGCCTTGTGGCAACGGTAGTGACAGACAGGGAACATAGCACCGCCTGGCAACGCTTCCTGCCAACAGGGCCCTTAGCACTGCTTCCGGTGAGCAAGGAAAAAATCGTTGGCGCCCGGCTGTTTGAGCTTCTCAACGTCCATGCTTCAGAATTTCGTTCGTGTGCGTTGGTCTGCTTCTGCAAGGCTCGTTACAAGTGGAATCCCGTATATGTTCAGCTGCTCTTGGAATTGGCCTTTCAAGCTGTCGAAAAGTAGCGAAGAGGTTGCCGTATGACGTACGGTGATAAGTTCTTCGACATCGGCTGATGATTATCACAATATTTGAGATATCTGAAATCGGCAAGCCAAGCGGCCCCTTGTCGAGTTAGGGTTTTGGTCACCAAAGATTGATATGTGCAGCTCGGTGCAGGCTTTGCAAGTAATCAGAAAATCTCTGCGGCCTGAAGCCATCTCTAGATTGAGCACGGTGTTACCAATAAGAAATTCTGCATTGTGAGATCAGATACTGTTGATCCTACCCCGCTCTACTAATCCGTTTTCAGTACATAACCAGCCTTTTTCTAAAGTGTCCGTTCATATCATCGACTTCCTGACGTCATCGTCCAGATGGGCGGCCACTACAGCAACATCGTATGGTCGACGACCGAGTCCCACGCCCGCGCTCTAGAATCGATGCCGCACTCCGACTTCGCCGCTGCCGTCAACAGGGCCCTTTCTGAAGAGCACGCCCCCCAGCCCCCTTCCTCCGTTTCCAGCTTCCTGCCCGCTCTCCCCTTTCTGGGGGGGTCCTCTGCCGGGGGTTTCCAACCCCCCCCGCGAGTGGTGGAAGCCGTGGGGCGGAGGGCCTCGTTTCCGCTGTCGTTGGTGCACTCCGGGAAGTACGTGCAGCCGAGGCTGGCGCTCATTGGGTGAGTTGCGGGGCCTTCTGCAAAGCGTGTGCGTGACGAGGATCCTTTTGCGGACCTTAAAGCGTCCGTTTGTTGGACATTCCGCTTTTCGTTTTGGTTCATTGGTTCAGTCCGGTCCTGGTTCCACAGAAAGAGATTACGAAACGCTAAAATAATGAGAAGGATAATCAAAGCCTTGCAAATTGGACAGGAGTTCCGGCGGACAGCAGACGTCCGTACTTCCGTATACTTTCGCGACCGGAATCTTTAAACCTGACCTTTGTGGGGCCGAGAGGGGCGATGAAGCTTGCTTTTATTGTATCTCGAGCCCAGAGATGTAGGTCGACGTGAAGTTACCGGCTTCTACTCAAGGGTCAACTCACGCATGATGGTAGGCGCCGAAAGCCAGCTCGATTGGCTTGCTTCATCAGTCACTTCGGCTCGAAGAGTTCCTGTGCCATCCGCCATTAGTACCTGAAGTACCCTGAGGGTCGTGTTTGCAGGGACGCCGCTCACTCGGTCCACCCGCTCGCCGGTCAGGGCGTCAACCTCGGGTTTGGCGACGCACAGGCGCTGGCCGCCGTCATCGCCAAGGGGGTGTCTACGGGGAGGGACATCGGTGAGCGTCGTTCCCGCAGAACAATCGGCTTTGCATCGTGAGACTAGCCTTTCCGCTGGTTGACTGGTTTCATGGGTAAATTTGCGTGATTTCTATGAAGCAACTCCTTCGTTGGCTGGCCGCTCATGGGCGTTGCCGAAACGTGTTGCTGGCGGCCGCACCGGATGTTCCTAACAGTTGCCTTGGACTCTCCTTATGCTATTTTGACAAGCGAGGGTTATCGCGTCCCATCCCTTACGCTCTCGACTGATCGGAAGGGTCGCCGCAAAGCGCTGCGACGATAGATTCTCGTCAAGTCAGCTTTGTTCGCTAAAGGATAAGTTTCTCATGCCCACTGCTGGCGAACCAGAGGACGACGATGCGATTTGTCGGGTCGCCTGCTTATGCCTTCCCTATCACCGCTAAATCTGGTTCGAGGGCAAGCCGGGTCTCGTGGACGAGTGCAAGTCACAACAACGGGCGGTTAAGGGTGGCAGTCTCCATTTACGTCAACGGGAAGTTCGCTATCTCGTTCCTCAGCGACCAAAAGACACAGATTGCCACCTGTCATGTCGCCCAACCTGACGTCTCCGCCCAACATGATTTCTTTTAAACTGGATTTTATGGCGAAAGCCAACCTGACGGTTATGACGTTTCCAAGGAAAACGCAGGCGAGCTGGGTGTTTTGGAAGAATGCAAACAGAGCGGGGCGCGGTCAACCTGATCTCCTCATCGAAGAGAGATTCGTTACCGTCGACTTGTCAGCAAACAGTAGACAGGGATGTCACTTGTCATGTGGCCTGATTTTTTGATTTTCTTGATTTATCGTTTTTGCCCGCAGGCGATCTGGGTCTCCTGGAAGAATAAGGAGGGGAAGCGGCGGGCGACTAAGCTGAGCATGATGGCCGCACTCTAACGTGAAAAAAACATTTCTCCTTTTCCTTTTCCGGGCGACTAGAAAGATAAGGCCACTCAGGATGTCGCCTTAATCAAGTGTCTTTGCCTGCAGGCGAGCTGGGTCTCCTGGAAGAGTATGAAGCAGAGCGGCGGGCGGCCAACTTGGGCATGATGGCCGCGCTCGACGGGCTTCAACGCCTTTTCCACGCCCAATCTGCGCCCGTCGCTCTCGCGCGCAACCTCGGATTGGACCTCGTGCAGTGGTTGACACCTGTCAAGGTGAGCCATGCTAAACTGGCGTGACGAAAGCATCGTCATTCCTCTTGAGGTTCCAGGCTCTCTTTGGACATCGAGTGTGGCTGCTAAAAGCTTGGAATCTTGCGATTTCAGCGTTGATGGCGACTTGCGTGAGCTATACCAGGACAATTGGGTCGCCGGTTCGCAACCTAGGGCTGATACTTGTGTGACGGCTGACGTCTTTCTAGGTGAGCAGAGTCGATTTGTCATGATTCAAGAGTTTGTAGGGCTGCTGTGACGGGAGCGATTCGCGTGCTTTTTATCGGACGGCAGAGTCGCCTGTTCTGCTCGCCGGCAAACTCGGGCTGGCGCTGGCGCATGGCTGGCATCCGTCAAAACAACCAAGATCTGCTGACGTGTGTTTTGCACGTCCGGTTGTGCTGACGCTAACACTAGAAAGTAGCGGCAGCTTAAGGGACGACACAGGCTACTGGTTCCCCCCTAAAGATCCAGGTCTGTGCTGCGTGGGCCAACGTTGGCCGCCGTTATGTAATGAAATCCGAGAATGCACGAGGGTTGTGAATTCTTACACGATGAGTTTCGGTTTTCCAACTGGAAGGTGCTTATGAGAAGTTTTTGCAGAGTTCTGTTGTGGATTGCAATTCGCGGGGAAGACTTGACGAGACACACTGTCAATGTTCCGTAGCATGGGTGCCGCTTGTGGCTTTCCAGTCATGTTAGGCCTTAGCAGCCATAATTAGCGGACGCAGTGAGTCGAAAGTATCTAATGGGACAAATTGTATTGATCCTGCCCACATGTCTGTCTTGCAGAAACGGATCATGTCGTATGCGATGGGAATGGAGCCCGTGCGCTGAAGCATCTGCTTCTTGGCAAGCTGCTCGGACCTCGACAATTAAACGAATAGACGTGTCGGAAACTCTACTGTAGCATGATTGAGTTTTTGAAGGGGCTTTGAACTGCATCGCCGAGACACCCGGGAGACACAGCGTGTGGCTCATGCAGTTAAAAAGAGGTGTTCGGCAAAAGCTCGAAGAGAGATCAGGCGGATGCGGATCATTTAGTCATATTCCAAGCTGCATACTCGATCGTTCAATCACATTCATTGGACTGCTCTCATGGAAAGTCAACGAGTTGATGCTGCGATGTCTTGACGCAGTCTCTGGGTGGCCCGTCTCTGAAACATACATTGTAAAGATGACACGACTCTGCCGACGGTCGGCGCTGGCATGCCATCTTCAATTATTAGGCATTATTGTCGTCCAGCTCGGTCGATAACATGATCAGGGCCTGGCCGGAAAACATGTTTGGACACTGACATGGATTGATTTGACGCATCATGTCGGTTCCAATTGAAATGAAGCCTTGCAATATTGTTCAGCTTGCGTGCTGCAAAGCTGGGTACGCAGCCCATGCACAGTAGTCAGCCTTAACAATACAATTGTTGCTTAAAATCAGTACGAGTTGTCATGCTTGAAGCACACGGAACTCAGAGACAGTCCCATATATAACCTTCCGCTCATGCATGCTCTGTCAGTTGCTGTCACCTTCCACTTTCGTCGTGGGAAAGAGTTGAAAAGGTGACCGCAAATGGAATAGAAATTAAAGTCCCAGGCTCTAGTTGATGCAGCAAGCCCCTGGCATCCATGGTCGGCAGCTTTTGACTCGGCCCTACGTACAACCAGGCGACTCAGAAGGGCAAATTGAGTTCTGGCCCGCAAAGCTGCGGATCTTCAGCTCGAGTGTCTTGAGAGCATTCACTGGTTGCATTTTTGGTCACGCAACTGCGCATTGTGCAACTGCACAACTGGCCAGACGGTAAGCTCGGTAACTTCCCGGGGTGCCAAGGCCTCTGCCAAGGCACTGCCAACGTTCCTCCTAAAGTTATGCACAAAGAGGTCGGGCGCGCTCAGGCGCGCTCATCTTTCCCTACTACTTCTAAAACATGGCCCCACGGGATTCGAAGGAGTTCGCGCGCTGTCCGCGGACCCTTCGAAGGGTTTGGCGCGGCCGCCTCGCGCCCGGCGCGGGCCGCCCACGCGGGAAGCTCCGACGCGGCTCTTCAACGTACTTCAACCAGCAGAGTACATAACTTTGCTAGTTTTCTGAACTACGTCATCGGTGACATCAGCGCTACCAGTGGTGGGGTACGGTACCCGTCGGTATGGTTGGTACCGCCAGGTTTCACTGGGTGCGGTGAAGTGCTCGGGGCAAATTCCGGCTACAATGAGGGCAAACCTGTGATCTTGGTGGGGTTAGCTGGGGGGTTAGGGTGGGTAAGGGTGCGCTCTGGCGGAACGCCTTAGGGTTTGTCAAAAACCGGGTTACTGCTCAATATTTACCTTTAGGGTTTTAGTGTGCGTTAGGAGGTTAACCCTGTGTGACATCATCAGTGACGCATATCGTAAGACTAGCAAACTTACGTACCTACGTCACTTCAACTTAGTTGTTGCGCTCGTCTCAATCAGGAGCCCGGAAGCGATTCTTGACGCATCGTTTGCGCCTGGCGGCTTTCTAAGCTGCATTCTCAGAGACTCCCTAAGCTTTGCGGATGGAAATGCTTGGGAAACGTGCATCTCCTGAGGTCGCTTCGACGTCTGATGTGGCCCTTCTTGTGAATTCCTTCACGGAGCTTGAGTTGAGCAGAGACGGCCGCAAGACCTTGACGGCAGAGGTTTTGAAGACGCTGGACGAGGAAGTGACCTTTCTAGTGCGTTCGTCGGTGTCCCGTGGCAAGTACTATGGCTGCTCATGGAGCAAGGCCATGCTGGAAGGTGAGCGCATCATCTGACGAATCACATTAGGGTGCGCGTCGACCGAAAAGCTGCAAAACTTACGCTTTCCAGACTTCTTAGCCAATCGGATGACTTTTCAGATCCACGTGGTAACCCAAGGTACATACCAGAGGAGTAATATGGCTTGGAAAGTTATCGTACCTCTTACCTATCGGTACTACAAAGGCAACACTGGAGGCCAAGTGGGATTTCGGTCGACGCGCAACCTTAGTGACCGCCCGAGTGTTTGTTCTGTACCCACTGGCACAAGGTGTTTGCAGCTCAAGACATTACGTCGTACAAATAAGTACTCGAAGATGTTGAGAAAGCAGTCTGTGTTTGCAGCATTAGATCCGTCCGTGTGGCCCCTGCTGGACGTACACAAGGCGTTTCGAGCAAGTAGGGTGAGTCCGAAAGGTTGCTTATCAGTGCACAGGCTCTTGAGACGTCAACATCAGTGTTTGATAGAAACAAGGAAGCGTGGAGGTGCCCTCCGCTCAGTGCTCTGCTTTTGCTGTGGCTGAGGCTAGTGTGCTATTGGCCTTTCTAAGATTGTACATGGTATCCCACACCCTGCTTCTTCATGATAAGGTCAGTGTGCGGCCCAGTGAGTGGAGCCGTCCTCTATGCCTACGATTGGACAGGCGGCACTATCCATCGGGGCTCCTCAGCAAGTATTCATTGTGACTTGTCGGCTTAGTACGCCTGGACTTGTGTAAATTTCTGCCTTCAGATCAAGCCCATTGCAGAGCAGGGGCAAGAAGCCCTTCCTCTGACTAGGCGTGTAATTGATGGCGAGTCAAGCAAAGAGGCAAGTCCTTGTCATCCTGAGTGTATGCAACGAACTAGGTTTCAATCGTGGGGTGTTCGCTTGTATGGCCGGTCAGATATACGTGAGAGAGTGCGGAGGATTGCGTTTGAAGTCCTCAAAAAAGGGACCTTCCACTAAGGCCTACGTTTGTGCAAGTCATTGCTGTGCAAGTGCCTGATGGCGATCCCCTGATGCATCATGCAACTTCAAGCCTTAAGTGAAGACCGACAAGCACCCAGGCCGCATGGCTTGGAAGAGACCGGGGAGAAGAGATGGTAGCTTCATTCTCTTCAGGTTCTTGCCAACGTCGTTGTCCTTGCGCCGCTCCTAGCCCTTGACGACGTTGAAATTGCATTGCTCCATCAAGGAGTCTTGGGAAAGACTCGGGGCAGCCCCATGGGCCCTACAGACTTCATGGAAGCAACAACCTCCCAGCTCATACATGTCGAACTCGTAGCGAGCGCCCTGAAGGTAAGGTGCCTTCAACAGTCATGCTACATTGCAGCTCTATCGACTTGGCAGGTTGAACCCCTTTGCCGCAAGCCTGAAGATTTTTCTCTGAGCCCCTCTTCCTATGATTGTTGGTCGCATCATTGTCGGTTGACGCCTTGACAAGCTCGACGGGTCAAGGTTGTGTGCATGGTTATAGTAGCACCAGATGCTGTTACTTATAAGCATAGCGATGACACCCCTAGCTGGTCAGCCCAGAGGCCCAGAGATGCTCTCTGTGCGAGCACCAAGAGTACGTTGACCGCACGTCTGGATAGTCGATCTCAGACTGCTTATGTTAGATGATTCGGAATGAGTTGCACGAGAGACCGGTTGAATTTGAGCGTCATTTCTTGCTGTGGCAGATTGAAGGCATGAGAGAAGCCATCGATGTGGTCCTCACATTGAGGGGGGCGTATGCGCCAAAGAAGCGACGTCAAGAGATGTCTTAGAAAAGCATGGGGTAGTAAGGAGAGCTGGAGGTGAGACAGAGGCAGCACTGTGTGGTGATTTGTGGGAACATAATCATTATTATGTTTGCTCAGCAAAACCGGGTGCCAGAGCTGTTGTACAATAGCAACCCGGTGCCTGCGACGGTGAGGTCACCGCGATACTCCGCGCCGGTGCCAATGATGAGGATCACGAGTTATGGTTGTATTCATGCTAATAACTTCTCTTCATCGGACTTATAACACGATCGTCGAATCCGGCCATGCATTTGCACATGTTTGCTATTTGTTGATGACAGTTCAAAAACTCGTGCAATATGATGTGCACGCGGGTGACCAGGGCTGTCACGGCCGGCCGGTCGATCATTGAAGGGAGCGCCTATCAAACCCTGTGAGAGCTGCCACAAAGCATCATATGACTAGCTTCATGTGCCGCGTCATTGCTAGAGACGATTGATGCAAGAGGCGATTGCAAGGGAACTTATGCAAAGCCTGGCGTCCAACTCACGTCTGTAGAACTTCAGCGGGCCCGACTTGCCTTTCGGATTTAAATCAGAGGCACTCTCGCTTTTCCAGCCGCCGACGTGCCCATGCCTATATTGCAGCGAATCCAAGCAAGAGTCACAAGTCCCAACTGAAATCAAACCAACACGAGCCTGTCCATGATTCGGCAACATCGGGAATACATTTTCATAAGAGCGGTCAGGCTCAGCTTTTCTTTGCAGACGTCGGACGACCATGTCAAACCCCAAGCGTATGAAGCAAGAGACCACGTGTTGCATTTGGAAAGGGCCGCAGCTCAATCTGGTTAACGACTGCGTCATAGGTCCCACGGCATACTCTCTGGCTTCTCCTCTCCTCGGTCGTCCTCCGCCGCAGGCAAGCCCCCGTCTTCTACGCCAAAATCAAACGCATTGTCATTTAGTTCCGCTCCTTCTAGCCCCGTAAACGAAAACATGCCCCCGTTCCCTTCTAGTCCGTCATCCAGACCGTTGCCTTCGCCGTCTCCCTTGCCTTCTAATCCAACCCCGACCTCTCGACCAGTTCCCTCCCCTTGCCCACCGTCGAGTATGCCATCCCCTCCTAAGCTTTCCATCAACTCCCGCTCAAAGTCTGCGTCCGTCGCCTCGGGCTCTTGGCCAGGTGACGTCAGCAAGTCATCGAGCGAGTCACGGTCGGCGTCCAGATCCGCCGCCGCATCCTGGGTTTCGCCTAAACCCTTTTCCAAACCCCCCAAACCCGAAGCCGCGACTTCGTCGGCCCCGCCATTGGCCCGCGGACCCTCTACCGCCTGGCTTTCCGGATCGACTCTGACCCGCTTCGAGTCGCTTTCTAATCCGTCCCCCGACGCCTCTTTATCCTTCTTCTTGTGCTTCTTGCTCTTCTTTTCTTTTAGCTTCTCCTTTTCTCCCGCCTTCTCTTCGTCCTTCTTTCTCTCTTTGTCCTTCGATTTGTGCTTTTTCTTGCTGCTCTTTTCTCGCTTCCCGTCTTCCTTGTCCTTGTCCCGATCCCTATGCTTCTTCTTTTTCTTTTTCTTTTTCTTCTTCTGTTCCTCTGCGTCTCCTGCAAGAAACCAAGCGCTCCGTCAGGTTTCGATTTCTCAAACTCTACACAACAATCCGGGGACGCAAAAAAGGGCGAGCCCAGTCAAAGTAACTCTTTTACACCGGAATTTCAAATCGATGATCAGTCGAGCTTCTACCAACGCGTTATTGGCCTACAGACATCCAAACCGCCTACAGATATCCAAACCGCTAACCGCTTGCGCCTCCGTGCTTAGTGAGATGTAACGACTGGACGCCCCCGGGGGGATCGTATCCACTCTTTATCGACATCTTCAATAGTCGAGCTTCAACCATTCAATCGGACTTTGAATGCCAACTCAACCTGGGGGCCACTTATGTTACTCTCGCCAATTTCAACACGCCCAGTAGACGGTCCGAATCCTGAGGAAGGCTCCTCTGACAACAGGTTTCCAACCGTGCAGGCTTTTGGAAACCAGTCCACCCCCTCTTTGTTAAAGCTCACCGTCCGCGCCTTCTTCCTCCTCCTCTTCGTCTTCCAGCACCTCCTCCACCTCCATGTCTCGCACCCCCCCTCCCTGGAGGATGCGCTCCAGCTCCTTTTCGACCCGGGCGACTTGCTCCGGCTGGAAAGAGGCGATCATTCGTCAGACCAATACGAGTAACAAACTGTCAATTCTCAATTGTTCAATGTTTCTGTCAATTCTCAATTGTTCAATGTTTCTTGACCCTAGGGATAATGGTAAGGCAAGCATGCACAGAAGAAGGCAACAACAAAGGACTGGGTGCTTCAGACAAGACGTGGTGGTTCAGACACCTTCAGAAAGCCAGGATTGACCTAATCTGCAGAATCGTGGGCCCTGATCTAGGAGAACAATCCAGCCGGTCGCTGTCCAATCGCCAATTCGTCGCGATATATAACCAGATATATGTTTGGGGACAGTAGACTCCTCAGACAGGGCAACGTGTTTGTAGGTGACTTTTACTTGCTTATCAGGGCAAGCATGTTAAGCATCCCAAACTGGCAGTATCTGCTCGCTCAAGAGCCGGCCTCAATCTCCCCACTCGTTCAACAAGGAACTTCGTGTGTCCACTCACATCATATTCAGGCTCACTCCGGAAGCGCTGCCTGCGCGCCTCCCGCATCGGCGGCGTCAAGCCATGGCGGTACTCCGGCCCCTCTGGCTTCTCCGCCCCCTCCTCTGTGACCAAGATCAACTGCATTACAGATGAGTCTTTCAGAACCGCATTTGTGGCACAGGCCACCGAAGTGCATTCCCGCTGGCTGTCACAAGAAGAGCTGAAATCATTTGAAGACGCTCTGCTCTTGGAGACATACGAATGAGCCCCCACAGAGTTTTGGCTCTTGCTGTGATGGTTGCATGGCAATGCTGTTTGAATGTCGATTCAAATCCTGCACAGAGTTGCAGTGAATGCCTGACCTGTCCTATGTCAGCACTCTTGACCAGGTGATTGTCGTCATATGTCTTCCAGGACTCCACCACCCCAGGGAGGTCCAGCAGCGAGGCGGGCAGCGTTCGGCCCCCCACCGTGAAAGTGCCAGACCGACCATCCTCTGCAGTCGTTTGAAAAGGCATGAGAAGATTGGCAGCAAGCGAATGAGAAACAATGTCTCAGTTGGAGTGCCAATTGTCCAGTTGGACTTTGTAAGGTGACTTCACAAACGAGCTTGCTGAGGGAAGACTTGGCATCAGGTGCCATTATCAGCACTGAAACTCATGTGTAATCAACGATTTCAATTTAGGTTTGAGCCCGGTTTGAGGCTCCGCTCTTGCGCCAGCTTATGTTCAAATGCTGATAGACCCATGTGATCCTCGAATCAATGCAAATGCAATGCAATCATGTGCATGAATAGTCCCCATCATCAACTTAAATGTTTTCTTGTGACACACAAGGTACAACTTTCGAGTAGCCAGCTTGAATAATCTGCTTCACCCATATATCAATCTCCAGAATGCTGGTGTACTCAAAGAAGCTCACAAACAAGCGCACAAGTCAATATGCACGCGAAGAGTCGCCATATATGCGCTGGTCACCTGAGAAAGCGAGGTCAATTGGAAGGTCAGCAGACGCAATCTGCTTGCTGAGGAGCTGGTTCAGCTGCTCCGCAATGTCCTGTGGCACCCGTAGAATGAACTGCTCCTCCACAGCCATCGCTGCTGCCTAATTTGCGGTGCGCATCAACTCCTTCGTCAAGTCTGGTGCACGATTATCTGCCACCCCAACCCCAAAAGCCCGAGCACGCCTAAGCAACAGCACAACACCTGCGGGCTGCGCCCATCTTTTCCCCATGTACTACTAAAGTCCTAGCTTGCAATGCAAATTCAACGCCAATTTCACTGCTGAAACTTGAAAGCTCGCTGAAAGATGTAGACTATTATCGAATAGGCTTAGGTACGATAAAAGTGGTGAATGATTCGATAAGACTCTTCGAATAATAATTTAGACTGTAGG
>DF237621.1:0-44696 GCA_000708835.1 Klebsormidium nitens
GATGCTAAAGACCCTTAGTAGATTGCGTAGAATCCGTAGCCTACAGACTCGTAGGTATAAAACCCATTCTCTCGCTCATTTTCCAAACATTGGAAACTGTGCGAGTCGCATTTAGAAGTCTTCGCTTCCGGTTATAGCACTTCTCAGTTGACACCGTTGCGACTTAGCACTCTTTCGCCTCCCTCGTCCCTCTCGCCTGTGTCAAGCTCCCTATTGTACATATCTTTTTCATTTTGGCCATGATCGCATGTCAAGGACGTCATCTCGCAAGGACGTCATGTCACACGACATGGTCAGGGCCGAGTATTGTTGCAAAGGGCCGCCCTTTGCATGCGCCTCTCTTGGATGCGGGGCACATCATTAAAGTACTATGGGTCCGCCACATCACCGACGTACTTCCGAGGTGAAATGGTCAAGGAACTTGAATTAGGAAAAAGGATTAATGCTTGAGGATGAGTGCCGCTTAGATTTCTCTGGTCTAGTGGATGTTTCATAGGATGAGGTACAAAGGGCTAGCTTCATGCAGCCTTCATGCAGAAATCCCTGCGTTCCAGCTTCAAGCTCTCATTCTCTCATGCATGCTTTGCATTCGGATTGAGAGTCTGAGCGACTCTCCCCACATGCATGCCATAATGTGCATTGTCGGAGCCGACGGTCGGCGGCGGCCGCCTTCCGATGCCGCCGCGCCCGGCTTTCCATTCGTACATGCTTGACACCTTGCACATAAATGCCGAGGTAATTGTGTACGAATTACCTTACTCCGCCAATGATGAGCAGCATGGACCTTAAAGTGGCCAGGACCATCTACCGGGTCAGAATCAGGCAACTTGCCACTTATTTTAGAAACCAGTGGAAAGCCCCGTGCCGACACCCAATTTCCTGATGCCGACAAATCTGTAAACTTAAATGATTTGCGGGATGTCAGCCGATGCGCGCGTGACAGCTTCTTGTCAGCCGACATCAGCGTGACAAAATACCGTAGTTTCAGCACACTAGCCTATGACTAGCTGAGTCTGGTGTGGGCCCACTCAGAGTCTCAGACTGAAAACAAGCGCAGATTCGCAACTTTTAAGGGCCAAGATACGGTACTTCGATAAGTACATCAGGACAGGTGAATGGGTACTGATATACCGGTAACGGAGTCATGCAAGCCCGCACTCATACGTACCTATATGACCTGCGGGCACGGAAGTTAGGGCTGCAGTACCTGGTGGGTCACGGCCCAGGCCGTTCTGCGACCTCTGTCTGGGCTTCTGATCTGCGGCGAAGCGGAGTGGTACCGGCCATGATCATGCAGTCGCCCAGATGTGAGATGCTGAAGACTACAAAAGTAGGTAGGTACTCCTAGTCGAAGATGTCCTGACATCAAGGCAGGAAAGGCGAGGCGATTGGGCATCCAGTGCACGTCTGTTCAGTCTGATTGCAGAGTGCAAGTCGGCTAGTGCTATCACTGTATCGGTACAAGCATCATACAGCAAAGTCCGGCCCTGTATACGGTACGCGCCAGCCGAGACCTAAGGTACGTTTTCAACTTCCGAGAGTTGAAGTGGTACCGAATACTGGCCCCCAATTTCATTAATGATGGCTTTCTGAGCACAATGTAGACCAGTAGGCTAGCCGGTAGCAGGCCATGAGATCTCTTGAAGATCTAGGAACAGCAGAGAGGCATGATGGACTTGGATCCGCAGGGTTTGTTTCAGATTTGTTGGCCAGTTTAATGGCCCAGCCAATTGCAAGGACTTGACATTGGTTTAATAGCCCACGCTCTAACTTTTAAGGTATGGTCTGGCAAAGAATCTTCAAAGAGGCTCGGGCTTCAACCTCTTGGTGTTGCCTTCTGGGGGCCTTTTGGATCCGAGTCATTGATGGTGTCATCTCTGAATCTTTAGTGAAGTTATACAAAAGTTGACAGCCTGAGGCATTTGAGCATTCATTCCAAATTCAAAACTCCCTCAGCGAGCAGCTAGTTTCCCCTCTGTGGAGAGAAGGATCCAAGCACCAAGCTCCTTCATCGCTTCCAGCTCTGAGCTGTGTCAACGGTGCCAAAGGTGAGCTTGCCGCGCGCTCCCTTCCTTCAGCTCATGACAGTGATGAGAAGATGCAGGCTGTGACGGGCACTGTCGCATGTGGACTAAAGCAGATGCTGCCACTGTGTAGTCATGTGCAGGTTTTGTACATGCTAAGAATCAGCTGGGTATGTTGGGCTTGTTACTGCATAGCGGCATCTGCCATCGCCCTTACCTGTATTCATCCTGGCCACAAGTCCTCTGTGACTTTCTTTTCTCTTGCTTCTTCCTGTTTTGCACCACACCCGTCTGTGCAGATTGGCACAGCTCTCCAGCTGATCGCCCCCTTACAAAGCATTGTCCTAGATATTGACAAATCTGACCAGAAGTCCTGCTGTAATCGAACTCAAAAGATGCAGAATACGTGTCGGGGGCTAAAGTGTTGCAGACCACGTCCCAAGCTTTGAGACTCTTTGGTGGGAAGCGGGCTTCTGTCGATCAAATTCAGCATGCATCTACCACCATCTCAGCTTGCAATGCTAATCACCCTGATTCGGCGTTTGCGTTTCAGCTGTTAAAGCACTCGTTGTTTTCATTGTGGGCTTACTGATCACTCACTATGAGGAACTGGGTATGTCACGAGGCGTACACTCCATGGATTCCACTTTCAGCGTGCCTTTCTATGCAACCACCCTATAACACTGCATCCAATTGAAAGCCCTTCCTCCTTTCTAGTAGGTTCCAATTTCATTGGTCCGCTCCCGCACATTCCCGGTCAACTTTACATCTGCCGCCGCATCACAAAAGGCGAGTTATAAAATGAGGAGACCCCAATGCGCGAGAGAAAGCCTGGCGCACATTGTGCCCACAATCAAATTTGTTGCAAAGTCGGAGCTGGTTTCAAATAAGAGTCAGATGCGCTTCGCTTCTTGTGATTGAACGTATTGTTGCATGCATCGTGTTGCCCGGTTTTGCTTGTTCTTGCACATGTGAGTTGATTACTGAAACGAACCCATGCAGCCCTCCGGTGATAAAAAAAGTAGTCACTTAGTCAGGTATGCAGACTGGTTTCGCCAGGAATTGATTTCCATTTTCAACGACCTGTCCGAATATCAAAGAGTTGTCTGCTGACTGTGCAATATCCATCAGATGTAGAAGTTCATTTCCCAGCAACCGCAAATGAGCTGTCATGAGTCTCAAGGTACGACAGGGGTTCCCAAGTTGGTCTTTTCTTGACACGGCCGTTATGGCTTTCTTGCTTGACTCTCAGCTCCCCTTCTTCTTCTTCACAGCATTTAGACATTTCATTACCAAGCCTTCAAGATGACATCAGCAGCATCCCTCCTGAGCTTTGCTCTTTTCGCCAGCCTTGTCACCTCAAGTGAGCCCCCCCAGTCTGTCCCTCTTGATCTCTTCCAATCAGAATGCTGATCGTATAATGATCACGGACTGTGCATGCAGGACCAGAGTCAGGAGACCTTTCTCTTGTCTGGGGTGAAAACGAACTCAGAAAAGAACTGTGGTTGTCCAAAAGGGACCTATGCTGGGGGGCTCTGCAGGGCTTTCTCAGGGGGGCAATCTGGAAAGCGCAGGCCTGAACGTGAGACTCATACGCAGACTTCTTGGCTATCACCTTTTACAGTGCATGCATGCAAAGCCCCTTCCTTCTCGCAATCACCTTTGAGACCACCCCAAGACTTCGTTAGCACCCAAAACCCACTATCTAGTCACCCATCTTCTTTGACATTAGTTCGTGTAACGCTTCCTAGGGCCTTAACAGAGTCTAACCCAGGTCAATCAGCCAGCTCTCTTCCTCTTGCAGGTCTGAGCGCCCAGGTTCAGTGGGCAGGACGCACAGTGAGTTACCTTCTCTCCCCCCAAAGCACCACAACGGCATTCGATCTGCCAAAGACTGAAGTGCCCATTTCTTGCCATCTTCTCTATTTCGTTCCAGCCTCATTCCACGTTCTTGTCCGTTGCGACTTGCTTGGGACTCTTCTACTCTCAGTCTTCTTTTGTGAACTGACGCAGATGTTTGCTCCTTTTTGGAGTACCTTTCTAATCCACCCCCTTCAGCTCCTGAGAAACTTTTTGCCCCTCCTTTGCCCCCCACTCCCGGAATACTTTTGCGAGCTCCCCATCAGTACTAGCGCTCTATTCCCAAGTTTCGGCATACGCCAATCGTTTTGTAAGCACGCGTGATGTCCCCCATCCCTCAACCCTCTCTGTCGTTTGCAGTGGAATATTCGCAGCACCAACGGCGGTCTAGAGGGTCCCGGCCCGAACTACTTCTCCGACTCGACGACCAACGTCTTCGTCAACAGCGCCGGCGCGCTGAGACTGCAGGTCACCAAAACCGCTGGGGCGTGGGTCTGCGCTGAGATCATGTCGCCCAATAGTTTCGGCTACGGCACGTGAGTGGCACGGTGCCAGTCTCTCTTCGTGCAGGACTATAACTGGATAATTGTTGTCAGGTTCAAAATATAGCTGTTCGTTGGTACAGGATCTCACTCTTGCGCCGGGTATTTTCAAACTAGCTATAAGCGACTAGGGCCTGATTGTGCTCCTTACTCCCCGTTCATCCCCCTTCTGTGACCCGCGGTGCGTGACTTTGTCCCTGACATTGTCTCGGCCTGTTCATGTGGACTTCAGTGGTATCCTCCAAAGCCAAATCCCTCTGATTGAACCCTGCTTTCAAACCTGTTTCCGCAGCTACGGATGGAAAATCTCTTGCCGGTAACCTCAACCCCAGCGTTCTTCTCTCGACTTCCCGTAAGACAAACTCCAATCGTCTCCTCCTTCCATCAAACCCGTTCATTCATACCCAGTTTGCAAAACACGGTTTTTCGCAGCTACGAACGGAAGATCACCTCCGGCGCTGGTAACCTTGACCCGAACGTCGTTCTCGGCCTTTTCACGTACGACGACAACGCAATCCGTCCGCCCTCCACCTAAAGCTTCCTTTAACCTCTTCTCAAACCGATTCTTTGCAGCTACGAATGGAAGATCACTTCCGGCGCCGGTAACCTTGACCCAAACGTCGTTCTCGGCCTCTTCACGTACGATGATAACCCCGATCAGGCCCACCGTGAGATCGACATCGAGATGGCCCGTTGGGGGCTGACCCCGGCTCAGGACGGCTCCAACGCGCAGTGGGTCGTTCAGCCATGGGACGGCACGAACCATCTTCAGGCGAGCCCCGATTTTGATTCCCGTCTCGGTCCTTTCATTCCGCTTCCGCTTCCGTTGCCGGTCTTACTCTCCGCCGGTCGGGCACGGAACTTCTCCCTTCCCTTACGTCACTTCGTTTTCGAAAGAACGAAGCCAATTGGATCGTTCAGCGATGGGACGGCACGAAGCATCTATAGGCGAGCTCCAATCTCTGGCCTCTCGTTCCGGTGTTAACCACTTTTGCACACCAAGTGCTGCCTTTTCTCGCTTGGGTTAAAAGTCGAACTGCCCACTAACCCCCTCTTTCTCATGTAGAGGTGGCTGATACCCAGCCCTCCCCCATAATCGCGTTCTCCATTAACCCTACTCAGAGCATAGTAAAAGCAAACCGCCCACTAACCCCGCTGTTTCTCGTGCAGAGGTGGCTGGCGCCCAACCCTAGTTCCACCTCCCCCCTGATCGTCTCCTACAAGTGGATCCCCGGTAAAATTTACTGGGCGGCCAGTCAGAACGGCCAGCTCATCAGCACCAAGAACTACACCGCCGCCGACGTGCCCACCCCCGGCGCGGAGATTATTCACATCAACCTGTGGCTGTACCAGGCGGACCCGAACGTCGTGGCGGGGCCGAAAAACGGCAAGACGGCGTCAGTTCTCCTGTCGGACTTCGATTTCACACCGTATTAGGCCGGCGGTTTTGGTGTGCTAAACCCGGATTTGCGGTTCGCGAGATGAGAGCTGAGGGTTGAATTTACCAGATTCCACGGTTGGACTACTTTATGGGGTTGAGGGTTTGAATACGAAGTCAAAAGGATTTTAGAGCGGGTTGACATCCAAACGGCTGGTCTAAGCGAGAGAAACGGGCAAAGGCTTCCTCGTACAGGTTTACCCGGTTGGTGTTGTACGGCGTGTTAAACGGCGGATGACAAGAATCCGATTTTCAAGGGACCAAACCCTTGCGTCAGAAGAGTTTACGCTAATCCTTTAGCGGCAGCTTGTACAATAGGCCTTGCTAAGAGTTTCGAGATTTTCTTTTGGATCTGGGGATCGGGGTGCGATAGGGAAACAGCGGGAGTGATGCCTTCGGATGGAGACGAGGTTTCAGGTTTTCAGCTTGTGCAATATTGTTCTCTTCTTTCAGTGTAAGACGTCAAACGGAGCGTTAAAGGAGCGTTGCTAGTGTAGAATTCGAGTGTTGGAAAACGGATCTGTAACTGCCTTGCTGGCAGTCGCGGTTCGGTGCTTGACGCCCGCGCAGCGGATGAGAGCTTGCCGCACGCAAGATGAAACCGCAGCAACATGTTTAGCTGTGCCTCGAGCCTTTTGTCTTGAAAAGAACAGCCTTCTCTAAGATGAATTCTAGGTTTATTTATTGCGTCAGAAACCTCCACACTTCCGCAGCTACACATGAGGCATTTTTATAGGGAAAGCTTAGGTCACCTTCTGGCACTAGAACTTGCATGCGCTGGTACTCAGCTTAGGAAAGGCGACCCGCTAGAGTTCTACTAGCTGTACAAGTTGCTAGCTCCCGCGTCAAAAATCTTGGCCAAAACTTTTGCGCTGTAGTCAAACCCTTCAACTCGCCTTTGCGATCTGACATGCATTTGGCAAGCTAGCTAGGTCATACTAAGGTACAGATGTTGACGTAGACTTTGAGCCCGTTGAAATTTTGATAAATATTCTTAAAACGCTCAGCCTGTAATTCAAAAGATGATGCACATGCATGACCGTCGGATCATTGAGTTGATCGATCGTTTGCAACTTTTGGTGGCATAGGTATGGGTATGATACACTGTTGTACCATCTGCATGGCACTCGGTTCTGATCTGTAACTAGCTTCATGATCGACCACGTACGTCTATAGGTAAGTCTTTACTGAGCCTGGAGCTAGAGCATGATGCACGAATCTGTAAGTTACTAGTATACGTTTGGATATACTTGCGTTGACTGCATAGTATGCTCAGCATGATGAGCTGTGCAGATTGATGCGCTGTTTTATTGTAAACGCGCCGGCCGCCGGCCAGTACGTTCGCCAGGCGCGGAGAAATTAGAATACCCTTATATGCGTGGGTTAGATGTCCCATGCAGCTAATCGAATATAACGGCATCATTCTGAGGTGGGGTCCCACTCACAGCCAAGTGGTAGAGAGGAAAAAGGAAATATGAGGAGAAAAAGAGTGGAAAAGAAGAGAGAAAAGTGAGACAAGCAGAGGGATAGACGAGCCAGGCAGTCAAGAACTTTTCTTTTAAAGTGCAAAGTATGAATCTTAAATATCCCATTTGACTGTTCGATGCACTTGTTGGATCCCTGTGGCCGTCCGATTTCACACAAGTCCAAAGGTGACGATAAAATGACGTAGCATTGAAATATATTTGAAGTGGCTCGGACCCGGTCTGCGATCGACACGTGGTCCATTTGACACGCGGCCCAATCAAATTGCCGGATTTTATGTCATGTCGCATACTGAGTGGGACCGATAAGCTTCATGTGACCTTTACGTACACATTGCTGAACGGATGAGTCCAAATCTGTACACTGCTGAAGTTGAATTCACTTGTACTACAGCGCATTGATTAGTAAATTCAGCGACGACTGCTGCTTGTAGACTCATATTATGTGTTTTTCGGAAACGGCCCAATCCATATATCCTACGCTCGTTGTGCTACCAAATCCTGCTCGATGAACTGCAAAGCCTTCTCCTGGTTGATAACATTGACCACACTGACACGGTTCTTGTGCGAGACCCCGTACACTTTATCCGCCACCTTTACAAGCTCCGGCCGGAACGTGGTCGTGATGAATTGCGTCGGCGGATCGGCTTCCGTCTGTTTCCGGACCATTTCGCCGACGGCCGTCCGATACTGGGGGTCGAGCGCAGCGTCGATCTCGTCGAACAGATAGAAAGGGGCAGGGTCGCACCGTTGGATGGCGAAGATCAGCGCAAGCGCGACGACCGTCTTCTGGCCGCCGGAGAGCTGCTTCATGGACTGCGTTTCGCCGTGACCGCTGAAGGAGACCTGCAATACGACGCGTTCGATGATGTCACACCGAGCAGCATATCGGCAGCAGTTGCCCTTTACAGCACGCGAAAAACGTGGCAACTTTAGCTTAAGCGTTGCACTTGAACCTGCGATCGTAGTCCACCGGCTGGCTGCAACCACTTCCGCTGACAGAAACAGGCGTGATAGAGAGGAACGAGGTCACTCAACCAAGCAACAAAGCAGCCAAGCAGCCAAGCAAGTATTGACCTCTCAGGGAAGGGGCTACAATTTTGTCAAAACAGGCTTGCAGACTGAATTTGCAGCATTGATATGTTGCTAGCATTGCATGTTGGCCGGTCGCATTTCGAGGAGGCCACGCAGCAAACTCCCGCAGATCTTCTCCAAGTGAATCACTAAAGCCTTCGACTGCAGACCGAAAACCCTGCGTTTTTGAAGTCCTAGACTAGGCTCCGGAGCTGGACTTTGCGACCTTCTGTTTCACATTCTGTACTGTGTAGTCCCGCTGTCTCCCATACAGCCTGGCTTTACGCTTTCCAACTGTGACAAAAAAACGACGTACTTTCACTCGCACAGCCAACCAGTGCCATACCGCTGTGTGACAAACATCGCAGATACGAACTTTCTCGGAGATAGGAAGAAACGACGTACCTTGACTCGCACGCCCACATACTTCTCCGCCGTGTTCGTCGCCTCGTCCTCCTCACCGTCGCCGTCCTCTGCGTCTGCCTCGTCCGTCTGCGACACCCGACGGACAAACGAACGTCAACGGAACGGAACGACAGCAGAACGGAGAAGGACTGGAAGGGGGCCCAAATTTCATGCAGCAGCATGCGTTGCGGATTGTAAGTTGCATGTTAAGCGCGCATGGTATTGAATTTCTAACGTGCGTTCTTCAACTTTATTCCGAGCTTGCCCCAAAGGTGACTCCGATCGCTTCGGTGCGTACCGTTGAACCCGTGCCGTGCTCCACACGAAAGTTTGTCAAACAAGGATCGTAAATGCGACCTCGACGTCAATGATGCGACCTTGGGATGTACGATTCATTACGAGGACGGACGTTCGTGGAGCTTCGTCCCAATACTCAGTTCCACATACGAAAACTCGAAAACAACCTGAGACGCGAGTAAAACGTTCTGCCCCTCACCTTTCGCCGCTTCTTTTGCATGACGAGCGACGCGCTCCCGCCCGGCACCAGCTCCGCAAAGGCCTCCTTGAAATTCTTCGCGACGCCCTTGAACGTCAGCTCGATCGCCTCGTCCTTTCGGGCGTCCAGGACGTCGATCAGGTCGCGGATTTTCTGCAACCCATCAAGAGCCAGGTTCAGCAGACTTTGGCTTGCCGATATCAATCCTCCAAGGCACGGGAGATGTTTGAAGAGACAGAGACGGGTACCAGTCTCCTCTCTTAGTACCATGGTCACGTACAATTCGACAACTCTCAAAGAAGGGTACTAGTGGCCGTTATTTCTCCTGCTAAATCTAGCAGCTTGCTTGACTGGAAAGGCGTACGCACCAGGGATAAGAGAAACCGGGCTGTACTACATGTCTTTCGGCATTAGCACTGTAAGCAGTATTACGGCACATTCCAAGCTTAACGTCAAGGTAGAGTCTTTGATAAGCGTGCAGAGCTATCGTTAGCAATCTCGATAGCAAACGGGAATTGCAAGACACTTCAGTGCAGGCCATTGTATGCCATGGCCACGTAATTGGAGAAGTCAACGCTATGACTGTTTCGGCCCCCCACCTCGTCGCCCTTGTCTAGTTCGTCCTGCCGCCTGCGCAGCTCCTCTCGCTGCTCGGTGAAGTTGACGTACTGGTCGAGCGCCTTCTTGTTCACGTGGCTCAGCTTCTTGAGCTCCTCGTTCTTGTCCTTGAGCAGCTTGTGCAGCTTCTTCGCGCTCGTCTTTTCGTACCTAAATAGGGGGTCAAGCAACCGGGTTAGGCATGCTTAAGCACCAGACCAGATACTCTGAGCTTCCTTGTAATTTACCTTTGAGAAGCTTGTGCAACTTCTTCGTACTCGAAGTAGCATACCTAGATAGGAGGTTAGAGAACCGGGTTAGGCATGGTTAAGCACCAGACTTGAGCTCTCGCTTTCATCCTTGAGCAGCTTGTGCAGCTTCTTCGCGCTTGTATTCGCGTACCTAATCAGGGCGCCAAAACCCGGGTTAGAGAACGGGTTAGGTGTGGTTAGATTCGATCATGAACGTGACCTCAGCTCTTCTTGAGTGGGAGTGACTCTGAGCTTCTCGAGATGTCCACGAGCTCCTGCTTCACGCTCCTTGCATACCTGCAAAAGATCTTGAACCTAACTTGAAAACCACTCATTGGCATGCTTTAAGCTCGTCACGGCCATTTTTCAGCAGCTTGTGCAACATCACCAATCTGGTACCCTTCTGCCGAATCTCGAGATTGCGAAACCAAGTCAATGAAGTTGAGAATACCCTGCCGACGCGTGAACAGAGGGCTTCAGATCAGCTTGAGCACTATTCTTGTGATGCAAGTGACTGTGCCAAAGCAAGAAACGGATGGTGCGCCTCAAACACTCCCGCATACCCGACCGCCATTTCCAACAACTAGGGAACACTCACTTTGTTCCACGGGAAAGAGTTCCGGGTGCGGTGGTGTGTGCACCGATGCGCAAGTTGATACATGAGGATTCGGCCCACAACTGAAAATTACTCCTGGCTAAGCGCACTCAACATCGTTCTGAGAAGAATAGAAGCACGGCCTCACTTGTGCTGGTAAGCCTCCTGGGGGAGCGACCCGAGGTCCCGGATCTTCTTGCTCAGGTTCTCGCGCTGCGTCTGGAACAGGTTGCGCTTGTTGCGCAGCGCCTCGAGCTCCTTGCCCTCGTCCTGAATGGCGCGGTCGTCTTCTTCCAGCGCGCTCCGCAGGTCCTCGTGCGACGCCTTGAGCTGCCGCACGGAGGCGGACACCGACGCAACCTCACTCGCAATCTCTGCAGAGCGTAAAGATTGATTCAGAATGGCAGAATTGCGAAGGGCAACGGAAGCTTCATGATTTGGAAAATCGATATTTCGGCAAGTTGATCAGAGTCTATTGTGAATAAGCAGGTCCTGGTTGTAGCGCATTGGCAGCCTCTGTAAAGCGAGCGAAAATGTCGCCGCAAATGCGTGCCTCAGCAGACTTTGCAGCGCGCCGCGCAGGTCCTCGTGCGACGCCTACATTTGCCTCACGGTTGCGGAAACTGCCGCCACCTGGCTCGCAATCTCTGCAGAAGCAAACGGGCAATTGATAACAGTAGGTTAAGCGTCTGATTTGAATGGTCCAATTAGTACTCTATGGGGCTGTGCAGGTCCTCGTGCGACGCCTTGAGCCGACGCACGGACGCGGAACCCGCCGCCACCTGGCTCGCAATCTCTGCAATGCAAGAATATTGTGTAATTGTCAGACACAATCGAAGTGCAATTCTTACGGAGACTTCTCCTACTCTTCTTGGAATGTGTTCGGGACGCGGGAACCGGCGCCACCTGGCTCGCGATGTCTGCAGGAGCACGAAGTTGGTAACTTCTGGAAGACTTGAAGAATGAAAAGATCTGGGGTTCAACGTTGCACGCTTCGCTGCGAAAGGTTCCAAAATAAGACGTAAGCTTCATCATTTTTACGACCGTTTCCAGTCCTCGCTCGATGGTCCCGAGACAGCAGGCACAGTCACTTCGTGAGTGACGACTGAACCACCTTGAGCGCACGTGCGTCAGCCGCCCGTCCCCCAGGCCATCGCCGAAGGACCGCAAAGCCGAACGGCTGTCGTTCCTCACCCGCTTGGTGCTGCGACACCTCTCGGATCGCGGCTTGGATCGTCTGCAGGTCCCGCGTCTTGGCCGCCAGCTCGTCGGCGCTCGACTCCGTGTTGATCGCGGCCAGGCTCGCTTGCAGCTCTTCCTGCCGTTTGCCCAGGTTCGTCGTGAGTATGCTCTCGAGCTCGCTCCGCCGCGCCTCGTACTGCAGAAGTCAGCGGTTGAAAGTCAGGTTCACAAGTCTCTTGGCTGTAGGTATGAGGCCTTGGGGCTCTCGATATTCTTCTGAGAGACAGTATCAGAATAGCCTTAGTTACAGCAGAACTTTGCTGCAAAGCATTTTTTCCAGTACTACGGGATATTTTCCGCCCGGATTGCGGCGATAGATGTTCTCACCTCCATCCGTTTCCGGCGGATTTCCACCAGCTGCTGCTTGAGTTCCGTCACTTCCGGATTCAACGCCTGCAGCTCCGCCGTCTCGTCTCGGCTCAGCTGACCCAGCAGCTCGCTCCCAATCTCCGCCTCCAGCGCCGCCACGCTCTGCTCCAGCTGCGCCAGGCTGTCGCGCATGCTGACGAGCGCACGCTCCTGCGGGGTGACGTCAGCGGTTGCGTCAGTCGAGACGACCTCACGTCATGATGGCAAGGTTGTAGAAATGGTCTACGTTGAAAGCGTCGCTCATTTGCGCGAGTGAGGTGATGTAATTTCGGAACAGAGTCGCTTTCAAGAAAGTTGCACGAAAGAGCGGCTGTCCAAAGATGCTACAAGGCTTGTTCCTTGAGCTAGTCGAGCGCGGCTCCTCAAGAAGGAAAGAGTCGCGCCAGTCAGCTTTGCCTTTGCTGACAGGCAGAGGCATTTCACATCTACTGCTTGGGTTTGCTGTTTGCGTTTTCCTTCAATCTCTTTAGAGTTCCCTCCAGTCTTTGGAACTACATACCAAAACACGAGAAGAAAAACACATTAATGTATGTCCCTACAGGTTAGGGATGGATTGGAAGTTGGAGACGAGCACTTGAGATGGTTGCAACATCACCGTCGTCTCGAGCCGGAGTCTGTTCATCTGGTCGGCCTGGCTAACAGCATGTGTTTTCGCTCCGTTTGGTTTTCAACTTTGGAACGAGAAGAGGGATATATCCCTAGGTATCCTGGACGGTTGGACTATGCATTCGAAAAGGTTGCGCCACTCACCTTCTTTTCGAGCCCAGCTTTATTCGTCTGGTCGACCTGGCTGGCGGCCCGCAGGTCCTGCCGCGCCTGCTCGAGGCGCTCGCGCACAAACGAGCGCTGCGCCTCCAGCTTCTGCATCTCGCCCATGATGACCGTGATCTTCTGGTCGACGCGTGCAGCGGAGTCAAGGAAATGCAATGGAGACGCGGAAAGACTCTGCCAAATGTGCTCAGAGAGACTGACTTGAAAACAATGATCAGACTTCTGATCGTAGCACAACGACCGTGATGTTCTGGTCCATGGGTGCAGCGGAATCAAGGGGATGCAACGGGGACGCGGGAAGAATTTGCCTTACTAAATGCAATCAGGAGAAAACAGCTGGACAAGAAGGTACCCAAAGCAAGAAGCAAAATATGACTTCGAAATAGTGCCCGTGATCTTTTGGACGACGCGTGCAGCGGAGTCAAGGGAATGCAATGGGGACACGGAAAGACTCTGCCGGAGTTGAAACACGAGAAGACAGAAAAGCTGGACAACAGTGATGCTGGATGCAGTGAGCAGAGTTCAACCTAAGACGATGATTGTGATCTTCTGGTCCACGCGTGCAGTGGAGGCAAGAAAGTGCAAAGAGGATGGAAGAAAGAGATTGCCGAACTTAACAAGCTCAGGCGGACTCCTGGACGGACGAGAAGCTACCCGAAGCAGTGTGCAGTCTTCGAACTCGAGATCCATCTTCGAATGACAACAACCAGGAAAATCAATCGCCTCGACTGTCAAAAAGAGAAGACCTGGAGGGGACGCAGAGAAAGACAGAGCCAGACTGCACTGGACAAAGGATCGCTACCGGCCGTCAACACATAAAACCAAAGTCGCAGGCACGGAGTTCAATCAAGCGAACTCTACTTCGAACACCGAGCGAAGATTCCAACAGCCAACGTTGTGGAGGATATTTTGAATTGACGCCGTGACGGTCTTGAGCTCCGCCTGCAGCGCCTGGCTCTTCTCCATGGCGTTGCGGATGCCCTTGATCAGCTTGAGCCGCGAGAAGCGCGTGTCGTGGTAGCCCCCGGTCATCGCGCCCTTCTTGTTCACTTGGTCGCCCTCCAGCGTGACGCAGTCCAGGTTGTGCTCGCGCGCCGTCTTGGTGGCGACCTCAATGTCGCGGCAGATGGCCGTCTTGGAGAAGACCTGGCAGGAGGAGATTGGCACAAATGTCGTGAATATGGTGAATATTCATTCGTCCGGCAGAGTGCAACGTGCTACAAAGGATCTGTCGGGCAAAGAGGGCCAGTCCAGGTTGTGCTCGCGCGAGATCTTGGTCGCGACCTCGATTTCGCGGCAGATGGCCGTCTTGGAGAAACCTGGCATGACAATCGGTCTTTTTCCAGTTAGAATGAGTGCAATTTAAGTGTCCCTGTCCCGAAGCCTGAGTCCTTGACCCTGAAACCTGCATCGCGCAACAATCCTGGCGCAGAAAGAGGGCGGCAGCTTCGGCTAAGATCAGGCCAATTAGTACCCCCGGCCCCGCGTTCCGGTCCGTTATGGTTAGGTGGTTCTTCTCGCGGAGTTCTGGTAATCTAGACCACATTCGGCGAATCACTCGGCAAAGTGCCGCTTTTGGAAAAGATACAATTATTGAGAAGGCGGAAACCAGCAGTAAATTCGGCAGTGATTGCCGTGATGTGAAATTGTAGACGCATCTTGAAAGCTCCACGGTTTCAGGCTTTGCAGAGAATCATACAGAGAAGAGTTGCGGAGATCAAGATAGTCACTTTCGCGTCAGACAAGCAATTTACCGGGAAAGACAGATCTGACCGACCGAGCTTTCAACTTGACTGCTTGCGCTAGAGCCAGCTCACCTGGGCGAAGGCGTTTCTGAACATGGGCTTGTAGTTGATCTTCTCCATGATTGGCACGACGTCAGGGCTGTTGGGATAGTCCACCCTCTGGTTGCGCAGACGGCTCAGCGGCATGAAGGTGACCCGCCCGCCTTTCTCGCGGTTTAGCCGTGCCACGATCTCGGTGGCAATCTCGTCGTTATCCACGATCACGTGCATCAAGCTGCAAGGCCGGCCGAGGGAAAGATGGTAACTCGATTGATTGGCTGATTTAACCCAGCTAGCTTTCTCTTGGTAATCTGCTTCGAAAGGACGGTCATCTGAATGCTCGGTAAGCAGATGGCTTTGGTTAAAGAGCACTCGAGGGAGAGCAGCTCATGCTAAAACACGTCAAAATTGCCAGGCATGAACTATCGGCAATCGGTAGCAACCACGTGACAAACAATCTGCTTACATTTGTTTGCATCGAGCGTAAGCTACAAACGTAGGTCTGAAAGAGATTAATGCACACACTGAGGGCGCATTTCTTGCCGGTAAAGTAATCTGCCCTGAGAAAGCACGTCAATTTGCTCAACCCAGATTGAAGAACGCACCTGTTGCCAGCTGCGACTTCGACGGCCGTATTGAACTTGTCGTCGCACTCAATGTTCTCCAGCAAGGTGCCGTGCACGCCCGAGATGTGGTGGTCCGACACAATCCTCTTCACGTTCTGGATTCCCCGCTGCAGGTCCTGCAAGATGCACCAAGCAACGCCGCATGAATATTATTCGTCTTGTGCAATTTCTTGCTTCATTGAGCACACAATCCGGGCGCTTTGACTTGGTGAAGGCAGCGCTTAGTCAGCTCGTCGTGACAAGGGAGAAACGACCATGGCAGGCGGTTTGCAGAGATCTGAGATGGCCAAAACGCTCACAGCCGTCCAATCTTGACCTAATGAACCAGTCTGAGAGTGCACTTGGGCGTTAGCTATTGGCGACCAGAACCAGACTCGTAAGCTTGGGTCCCCGCTCTGAAGCTGGGAAGAACGGATCGGAGCCGTCACTTAGTCGACGTTGACAAGATGGACAATGGTGGCAGCCTCGCCCCTCGTCCCTCAGCCAGTTCAATATTTTGCGTTCTGCCTGATGGTGTTAGGGCTTTCCTGTCTTTCGTTGATCACCATAGTGAAATGGCTTGGCGATGGGGTGCACGAAACTTAAGAGAAGATGTCCACTAGGTCAAAAGTGCATCACATCTTGAACTCAAAACGCTTCAGCTAAGACGATCTAATACGCCCAACTTTTGCTGGACGCTGTTCGTGCTTCATTTTCTGAACTTCAAATCTAACCTCGAATCCCTGTCTTCCGCAACAAAGCTGAGGCTCGACTTGACCGTGCCGGTCGTCAGACAGTGCAAGGAGCCAAACTCACCCGAGCTGTGGAGCTATCTAGTCTCTGACTGCTTCTCTCGACCTCCTGCTTCAGCTTGTCCAGTTCCGACTTGATCTCGTTGTCTCTCCGCCAGAGCTCTCTGCAATGTGGCGTAGGTTTCAGAAATGCACGCTCATTCCCTCTTCAGCATTCCTCTGCTCTAACAACCCTCTTAGAGACTTCAAAGCAACCTAAGGTAGTTTCCTTCTTAGCCAATTGGAGACTGAGATCTCTGCACCAACTTTGAACAAGCTGTTGATGACAAACCCTGAAAGACAGATCAATATTCCCTCCAAGGAAGGCTTCTAAAAAGGACCTCTCAGAGCAGAAGTGATGCAATAAATTGGCAGAGCATCTGGCTTGCCCTTGCTAATACCAAAAATCAAACTAAAAAGCTAAAACGACGGGTAACTTCAGATATTTCATTTCATTCTTGATTGCAACAGCCACCGCATGCCGGAAGAACCCTCTACTCACTTCCGCTGATTCTGCAGGCCGTTCCGCTCCTCATGCAATTTGGCATGGTCCGCGTTGAGCTTCTTGATCTCCCCCTCCCGCTCCCCAATGGTCGACGAGCTCGCTCCGCTTGCGTCAGACTGCTCGAAGACTAGCTTCTGGAGGGCTGCTACTTCCTTCTCCAGCTTGGACATCTGTAGACGGCGTCAAACATGGAGTAAGTCTCTTGCTTTACAACTCCTGCTTGGTAACGCTTACGTAACCCTTTATAAGAAACTGGACATTCCTGCGAGGACTTGACGGCGTGCCGAAGCTGAATGGCCAACTTCCAAAGGGGTCTCTTTAGCATACGAAGCATCGTATTACTCCTGTCAAACACAGATCAGATGTGCGCTTGCAGGTCAACCGATATGGAATAAGTGAGCGCATCTTCCAAAAGAGACTTCAGATAAGCTCCCTCCTATGGAACGCCTGTGACTTGAGCACTTGCTTCAAAATCCAGTTCGACTCCCTGCCCTTTAGAAGGGTTCGAAAGAAGCAACGGCGGATGTCGGACTACTTCGTACCCTCGTTACGAAGCCCTTGAACTTTTCAATGACCTGAACACTGAAGAATCGTCGCACCTGCTTTCTCTTCTGCTCAATGGTCGTCTGCAGGTCGGACACCTCCTTTTGAAGGGCCTTGTCACGCTCCCCCTGGCTGGCAAACTGTGTGGACCGCCCCTGCTTCTGGTACAGGATGGCGAGCCGCCGTTCCCGTTCCGCAATCCTGAAAACAGAGCAATCCAGCAATAAGAGCCTGTTCACATTCCGCAATCCTGAAACAGAGCAATGTAGCGCCAACAGCCTTTTCAGAGTCACTTTGTTTTCAGACAATCCGACCAGATCAAAAAAGGTAACGGTCGTGTCTCTTCGTGATTCAAGCGACAGAAAACTCTCTGAAAGTAACCGCATAACGTAAGGGTTGCGTGATTGCGATAGCTGAGGGGCGAAAAAGGAAGTAGATATAAGCCCATGAACTTCAATCACGGCCATACAAGCTGACAATGAGAATTTGACCTTACCCCTTGTTCGTCTCCTGTTCCTTCTGCTTCCACTCCTCGTGCAAAGGCTCAACCTTCAGCAGCTCCTTCTTTGCCTTGTCAACCGCCGAACCCAGGCCTTGCAGCTCTCGCTCAATAGAAACCTGTATTTGAGACATTCTCTTGTCAAGTTCTCTCAAAAGCGCAGACCGTTGAAGGGTCACTTTGTCCGATCGAACTCAGCTCACTGGCCGACCACCCGAAAGCTGGACGGGTAATAGTATATGACACCGTGGGTCTCATAAGCGGGCGGACTGAGTTCGACAAAGCAACCAGCGGACACCTTTTGGAAGGACCCCGAGGGAACCTCACATGCTGAGCTGCGCCCGACCTAAGCCGCATCCTAATAACGTCACCACAAACAACGTGATGTATTGCAACGGAGGAACGTCAGCAAGGAAGCGCAGGCAGATGCACACCCTTTAAACGAAACGTACCGTAGTCCAACGTGATGATTCCGAACGATTTTATTTTGAATCATTTCGACAGTCCGACCAGGAATGTGGAATTATTTATGTTGTTTCCGACCGCATTCCAAATGCACTATGTCTTCACTTGAAAGGGAATTTTAGGGCAATTCTGGCCGTTTTGGGGCTTCCGAGGACCATTCCAGATTTATTTTACCTTTCCGAATTTCCACTTCCCGAATTTCTGACTTTCCGCATGCAGATAATTATTTATTTATTCGGAATCATTACCTTGGACTACGGTAAGTGCAAACTCATCCACTTGGGTCGTTTCTCACTTTCTCTTCCTTCTCCCGGTCGATCGTCGCCTTGGCTTCTCTGACGTCGATCTCGACCTTCGCACCGTTTTGGATGGCCTCGTCTTTCTGCCGCTCCACGGCGGCCTTCTCCTTTGATAGCGCATCCAGCTGTTTGCTGAGAGCCTTCAGCTCCTTCTCCTTCTCCTTGAGCTGCTCACGTGTCTCCTCAACCTTGTTATGGATCGTGCTCGACTTCTTGACCGCTTCGGCTCGCTCGTGCTCAACCTGTCGAATCAGGACCAAAGAAACTCGAAACAAGTCACCACGGGTCTGATTAAGAGGGCGACGAAGATCGAGAAACTAGACTTCGACCCGAACTCAGATCCAAACCACGAGAAGAGCGCCTGATACTGCGCCTTTCTCCCAAGTCAGGAGAAGCAGCGCTGCAATTGAGTGACCACTACAAACAGATTAAGGTCCTGGTACAGGCCTGAAAGGTCCCTGAAAGCGCTAGCCTTCTTGATGTGATAATTCCAATCCCTGGAATTCAAGGCAACGGAAACATGGTGACTGCATATCTGAAAAGGAGGCCCCACATGTTTCAGCTTATCCTCAGCGTCCGCGAGCTCCTTCTCGAAGATGGTGTACTCCAGCGTGCGGCGCTCCTTGTCCAGCTTCTGGTACTTTTGAAGCTCCTCTTTCTCCTCATCTAGTTCCTTCAGTCGCTCCTCAATGTATGCCACGACTTCGAGTATCTGGTTGCGGCGGCTCTCTGTAAGTGGAAAGTGACAGCTTGACGCAACCCACGACAAGGGTCTCGCAGGTGGCTGATCCCCATGGACAGACAGTGGGCTTGCCAGCCGTGACCTCAGAATAAAAATGGTTCACGGAGAAGGCTGGGCAACTTTGAAGATGTGGGCGGAAGGGGCTAGCCAACAGGGGCAACAAACAAGGTTCGGACCCTCCAAGTAGATGGTGAATGAAAATTGAAATTCTGCCCCCAACTACAATCAACTTCTACAAAATCAAGAACCACAGCTTTGAAGTAATCTGGAGCACTGCAAAACATACTCATAATGGGTAACGCGGGCCCCTTGAGTGAATATCCGTTTCTATGACCTCCGTTTCGCTTGTGCGGATTGGCAAGTAAAATTCTGAACGTACTCACTTGAGTCCTCCATGATCTTCAAGCTCTCCTTCCTGCGCTCCTCATAGACCTTTGTGCCACCAATCTCTTTCAAGAGCTCCAGCCTCTCTGTGTCCTTCATTGTTGTCAACGAAGTAATCTGCAACCAAAGAAACCTCAGTTGCTTGCGCTGCATTCTCAAAAGACACTAATCCAATAGTTTGGAACGGAAAGTCAAGCAACTGCATTCGGCAGTAAAGCAGCTGGAAACATCTAGTCCAGGAATCCGGAAGGTCAACTCTGCGGTTTTCTCATGGCTCAGAAGTTTGTTGCCTTTGAGCGAACAGAGTAGCCATCAGCCGAACGAGCCTCACCTTCCCCTGTTGTACCACGTAGTACGGGTTTGAACGGGAGAACCCCGCACTCTCCAGCAGGTTCGACACCTCCGCCTTCCTGCATACCCACATCCATCAGTTCTTTGTGTGGAGACAAGATATTATACATCATCTTCAGATTCAAATGAAGATTCACCTTCAGAATCTGGACTCAGGCTTCAGCCAAATGAACTCCATGTGCCAGGCAACTTACTGAACAGGTCACCGATTGCTGTCATAAGAACAAAGTGCATTGAGTAACGTACGTAATGTGCTTCTTGTCCAGAAAGTACTCATCCTTCTTCAAGCCGATGGTTCTGCGAAGCCGGACCTCGTCGCGGTCAACCTGCACAACATTGGGACTCCACATCCTGTTGAATCAAAGGCCAAATCAACGTACGTAGCGGAGTACAAACAAGGCGGATGCTCGTTGCTCATTCCCATTGCTCTTTGACTGGCTTTGCCTCCGCTTTGACTAGCTTTTGGACGCGGTACCATGTGCGAAGCCCCAGCTGATCGTAAAGAGCCCCAAGCTTTCAACAGTCAGCAATCATCACAGCAAAGAAGACATGGCGTGACAAACAAGCTGCAAGTCAAAAATGCGACTTACCGGCAGCCGGTTATCAGAGTTGTCAAAGACAATCTCCACAAATGCCGACATGACCTGGTTGCCTGCCCCTTCCTGCGGAGCACAAATGACAATTGATTCAAATGCTGGAATTTGACAGCCATGACTTTCCCATTGAGGCTAGCAAACTCGGTCTTTCTCTGCTGCCATGTTCCAACAGTCAGTGTCAAGCACAGCTGCTGGAGTTAACCTTAGAGTTCTGTTGCGGTTTCCGAAGAAAGTTTTGGTAGCAAATGCTGATTGTTTATCAATTACAGGGACATTCAACAGGTTTCAGAATTGACATAAGGCTAAGCTTGGCGGCTTACATGCAGGATAGCTTGCCTCTCCTCAGCCCTCAAGGGTGTAGACATGTCACTGAGGACAAAACGAATCGCTGCACAAGACGTCAGCCTATCAGCGCCTTCTTACAAAAGGTATCAGCACAAGCGAGGGCTTCCACTACAGGAAAGCTGGACCAGCTGTTGTATTACCAACCACAAATGCAGGAAAATACTGCTGATCTAAGGAAAGCACTTACCATGAAAGAAGTTGCTCTTCCCAGACCCATTTGCTCCAACTGCAAGAACAAGTTTGTTTTGAGGTTCATGGAGAGTCTATGGCACCAGACCAGCATGTCGCATGGAGTGGCACCAAGGACCGGGCAGAATGCCTTCTCGAGAACACTTCATCACTATCTTGCAATGAACAAGTCCTGTTTGAGAAAGTACCGCCAGCAATTGTCAAATCTAAAGAGTCTGTTTCCCACCCGCAAGGAGGACCCCAGCATTGACCAGCTGATTGTTTCCAGTGCAGCAGGAGGTGAAGTCAGAACAACTCATGGTTACACCAGACCATGTTGGCCCATCAGACGTCTCAACTACCTAAGCTGCTGAAAGCATTGGCGCAGGAGAAGAGCTCACCGACACAGTTGTGTTTTGGACTGAACGGTTCGGCTGCGACCTGCTCTTTGTAGCTTTTAAAACCTTCGATAATCACCTGCATCAGAAATCAGCATGCGCTTGCATGGTGTTTGAAAGTATTGCACAGACCTTGCGTCCAGCTCAATCAAGCGGACGTAACTGAACTTTGACGAGGAATTGTGCGAAACATTGTGCAGGCATATAATTATCTCATGGACAAGCTTACCTGCTTGATATACATAGTTGCAGCAGAAACATGCCCCCAAAGACTTTCTTCCCAACTGCAGCGCCTGGAACCGCTTCCTCAGCGCGTTTTGCCAACCAAAGGGCTGTTTGTCTCACGCACTCGAACTGCAAGTTTCTCTTCTTTCAATTTCTCCCCGCGTACAGTATTGCCCTCCTCTTCTCACCCAAAGTATACTTTCTGACCAAGGGCCGGCGGGAGGAGCTCTGCACACTACGGTGCCCAAAAGACGCTCGCATGCATCACAGAACAACAGGCGCTGCTGCGTTGCAACTTGCAGACTGTCTTGCACAAGCTGTCCCACAGATCAGCACATGTGCTCTGCACACTGCCAGTGCCGTTTTGAAAGCTTTCTGGCGGGAAGAAAAGTTCAAAGCCACTGCCACTGGCACCGGCGTGACCGGGTGCATTTCGCTGCCAGCTGGTGTTGTTTCCTGATGTCACACCTCTTCGGTGTGACTGGCATCTTTTGTATCGCTCAGAGGGAAGCCTTTCAAGTAGATTCTGCTGTGTATATCGACGGTTCGAAAAACAGGCGCGTGCGATCGGACGTTCATGAGACATGTCGAGCATGAATAAGGGCGTGGTTGCACTCGGACTCAAAGCAGAGCGTGCACCATTGGAAATGCTCCCAGCGACGCTGGCGCTCTCCAGAGCTTGTGATCCACAGACCAGACGAGCCCATCCCTGATGTTTGTTCCTCCTTACAATCCATTTGGCTTTCAAGCATGGCGGACAGCTCCAGGAC
Source organism: Klebsormidium nitens (assembly GCA_000708835.1). Taxonomy (NCBI): domain Eukaryota; kingdom Viridiplantae; phylum Streptophyta; class Klebsormidiophyceae; order Klebsormidiales; family Klebsormidiaceae; genus Klebsormidium; species Klebsormidium nitens. The sequence continues at coordinate 22,619 of DF237621.1, forward strand.
GCCCCTGGTGGCGCCCAGGAAGGCCCCCAAGTCATGGGTCGACTTTGCGGTGATGTTCCGCTGGATGATTGTGGTCCCCATCGTCCTGCCCATCTCCTTTGCCTTCGAATGCCGCAAGCGCATCCGCGACTGGTACTCCCGCCGCCGGAGCTACGAGAGCAAGGAGGCCGAACACCAGAAGAATGTGGAGACAGTGCAGAAGCGTCTGCGGAGCAGGAACGCATCCAAGGATGGCCTGGTGTGCACTGCGCGCAAGCCCTGGCTGTCGGTCTCCATGCGCAACCAGGACTACAAGCGCGCGCGCCGCTTTGAGGTGGACCTGAGCGACTTCCGCCACATTCTGAACATCGACAAGGAGAGGCTGGTCGCTCGCGTTGAGCCGTTCGTCTCCATGGCGCAGCTCAGCGCAGCGACCGTCCCCATGGGATTGGCGCTCGCGGTCGTGCCTGAGTTGGATGATCTGACGGTGGGGGGCCTGATCAATGGCTACGGCATCGAGGGGAGCTCCCACATCTATGGACTCTTCCAGGACATCGTGCTCGCTTATGAGATTGTGCTTGGCGATGGGACGCTGGTCCGTGCCACTGCAGACAACGAGTACTCGGATCTGTACTATGCGATCCCGTGGTCTCAGGGTACGCTTGGGATGCTCGTGGCGGCCGAGCTTCAGTTGATTGAGATCAAGCCCTACATGAAGGTGAGGTCGCACTGATGACAATGTCTGTGAATTGGGTCAGCGTGGTGGAGTGAGGCGCATTGTTAGTGGCGCCAGTTTGTGTACTTCCGCGAGGTGCAAGGATCTGGTTGTTATTGTCCCAGATCTGGTGCTGTTTATTTCTCTCGGGAGATGGGCTCAGGCATGCAGTGGTTTGCATTGCTGGCGCCTTTATCTGGCTGCTTGTGGTAAGGTGCCACAATGTGAGGGCCAAAAGCGAGTCTGCAGTCTAATACATTTTGCCCTGCTTTGGACAATTTTTTCATACAGATCTGCCTGCAACGCAGTGCTTGATCTTCATAGCTTGAAAGCAGATAGGTTAGCAATCCAAGCTAACATGCAGCATGGTGGCAGATTGTCAAGCCCTGCATGGCCGTACTTCGTTGCTTTTTTTTCAAAACACTGAGATTGACGTGTTCGCTGAAAAGTGCTCTCTATGCTGTCAGTTCTATCTGGTTCTCAACCACTGGCACACCACGCACGTCAGTGAGAGCGCACAGAACTTTCTCTGAGACGAAGCGGATAAGTTTCAGTCGAAGGCTGTGCCAATTGCCATTACTTGGTCTGGATTGGTGCCTTGGCCTGCTCACTAATGTCAGAAAGCATTGGCGCTTTACATCCTGCTGGTAATGGTATTGTATCTAAGAGATGGTGCGAGAGATGGTGAGAAAGTGCATACTTCAAATTGGGAAAACATCATCTTCCTGCTTCTGTGAAGCCAGCGTCAGGCGGGGTCTGTACCACCGTTTGTGTTCCTGCTTTCTCCAAGCAGTGCTTGCTTGCTTGCTCACTCTTCAATCACATCCGTTGCTTGGATCTGGGATCTTTACGGTGTCTCGTCTTCTTTAGCAGAGCTTCCTTACCCTCACCTGAGTAAGAGCGGTAATGCAAGCGCCTCGCAGGGATCTGCTTTAATTGTCCCCTTTCTCCTTTCAGCTTGACACAGCATTAGCCTATGTACCTCGTACGTGATAGTCGCATCTTTTTGCACCACGTCTCAGCAGATCACCACTTTCCTGGGATATTCATATCAACAAAATTTCCTCCCAACCATCTGGTGTCTGGTGCTTATGTGCATTTCTTATTTCAGGCTTTGCAATTGGTCAGCACCTTGATTTGTTGTACTGGTGTCTGAGGTTGTCTGAGGTGTCTGAGGTGTGAAAGGTCAAGAAGTGGACTCATCATTTTCCCTCCAAGCGTTCGTTGGTTCGTCCCACCGTTCAAAGTGGACAGTTTCCGCTTCGCAACTTCCTATCAGAACTGTTGGTGCCAGCCTCCAGTATCTAAGAGCGCTGAGTCGACCCAACAGTATGACGATTGGTCCCATTAGACACTGCCCTCGCTCAGGCTCACTTGTACACGTGGCCTACCTGCCGGTGTGCGGGTCCCTCCGATGGGCGAGGCATTCTCAATCTTTTTGCCCCGTGTGTTTTCAATCGCTTACTCTCTTCAAATTGACAATCAGATGTCCTCAAAGTTCTCTGTTTTCTCAGACCTCTCTTTTGACGCTACCCTTACAAGATTGGTCTCACTCATACAGCTGACCTACCAGTCGGTGCGCGAGTCCTCCAAAAGATGGGCCAGGCATACCAACAATACTTGCCCCAAGTCCCGTCCGTTCTCTCACTGCTCTTTTTCTATCATTCTGACGAATAGATCCATAATTGACACTACCCTTACGCGCACTGTCTTGCTTACACAGGTAACCTACCAGCCGGTGCGCGGGTCCCTCCGCGAGATGGGCCAGGCATACTGGGACTGCTTCTGCCCCCGCGACGGCGACCAGGACAATCCCGAGAAGGTCCCCGACTTTGTGGAGGGCATGATCTACACCAAGAACACAGGCGTCATGATGACGGGCGACTACGTCGATGCCAAGGAGGCCAAGGCGCACTGGGGCCAGGTCAACGAGGTCAGTGCTGCTTTGCTTCATACAGCTTCTCACTAGCAACCGGCCACTTTCAGTGGAGAAATCAGTGTAACTTACTTAGTCTGCTACTGAGGGAAATTAGTCTAGAGGAATAGTATGCACTGATTCTGGCGGGTTGCTTGGGAGAAGCTGTAACCCTGAAGAAAAGGAAAAGAACAGTGAAAAAACTAAGAACCGGGGAAGGTTGTTTGCAGAGGGCTGCAATCAAGGAAGAAAGGTACAAACGAAGTGAAGTAGGCTCTTCTGTGCTATAAAACGTTAGGAAAAGATAAAGCACATTGGAAGTCCAGTCCGCTCTCAAGGGGGGCAACATTCTCTTGACAGACTCTGTTACGGGACTACAATTCCATCAACGCAAGCCGTTTTAACTTTTTATATCGGGTCAACTCTCATGTTTGACAAATCTTTGCGTTGCTCATTGCCAGCCGAACACACTAATACTGCCGAACACACTAATACTGCAAGTTTCTGATTCCATTACTTGCTCGTTGTAGTGTGCTTGGTGGTTTAAGCCGGGTTTTACCAGCACGCAGCGTCCGCGCTCAAGTGCGGAGAGTTCGCGGAGTTCGTCCCAATCTTCTGAAATACCAAAAGGCCTCCTTTCTCTGGAAATCGTGAACTTTCTTTTCTTTGGAGTCCAATCATATTCGAGAACCCCAGTACGGCCAAGGTGTTTGTTTTCCACGACTCCCAACAACCATGTCTTCTTGTGAATCCAGAATCTTGCTCTGCAGTGCGACAAGCGTAACATACTTTCGCGGATTCAAACTTTATCACTCAGTGGAGGCTTCCGGGAATGTACGACTAACTCCCGCCTCTCGTTTTTGCAGTGCGGCTGGTGGTACAAGCCGTGGTTCTACCAGCACGCCGCGTCCGCGCTCAAGCGCGGCGAGTTCGTGGAGTACATTCCGACGCGCCAGTGGTACCACCGCCACACGCGCTCGCTCTACTGGGAGGGCAAGCTGATCCTGCCGTTCGGCGACAACTTTTTGTTTCGCTTCTTCTTCGGCTGGATGATGCCGCCCAAGGTGTCGTTCCTCAAGCTCACGCAGGGCGACGCGATCCGCAACTACTACCACGAGCGCCACATGTGCCAGGTGAGTTGCTGAATCCTTGGCTTCTGTCAGTCGTGGTCGGGTGCGCTTATTGACTTTTATGAAAGCCCGTACGGTCAAAATTTCTTACCGTTTTATTCGGTCGTTGCAATTCGCAACTACTACCACGAGCGCCACATGTGCCAGGGGGGCCGCTAGATTTTCGGATATTTTTTTATTGTTGCCGCTGTAGGACCTCATCCAAAGCCCATTTGTACGCTTCAGCACGTCCTCGGCCGCTCTTGCTGGATTTACTGTGGATCAATCTCTGTGATATCTTTTTGTTAAAAATGTTTGCTTGGAAGTTTCTTTGACCAAACTAGCCGATTTGGACAAGAAGCGTCGTCTTTAGAGTTTATCCGTCAAGTGGCAGAAAAATATTAGCACGAGTTGCCCTCGAACAAAAATTGACGCTCCAAATCTGCACCGAGAATCTCTTCTCGTCGGTCGGGTTCATACAGTTCGTCCTAAACCATGGCGTCGTAGGCTATGGAACCAGCCTCATTTTGGATCAAACCGACAGGCTTCTCTGATCGTTCATTCTTTACTCAGCGCTTTGTCGTTTTTGCCCTCCATCTGTTCTCGTTGATGGACTTAAGCTCTGATCCTATCCGCAGCTGTCCGGATTGAATCTCGCTGGAGGCCATGGTATCACTTGACTGCATGCCTATCAACGAGATGCATACGAGGAACATGATCTCATCACAGTGATCAACCAAGATCTGGATGTTAACTTTCCATAGCTACATTTACAAGCAGAAAGGACTCCCGAACCAACCTCGAAAGCCCGCAACTCCGCAGGTCCCCGTGTAACGTGTCGGCGAAGCGCTTGAGCTGAACGAGTGCATTCGGGGCGCCTCCGAATCTTTCTTTCCTATAAGTGCGTCCTTTGTCCTGCCGAGGTTGATTTGTGCCCGTGTGGTCCAGGCTAAAAAATCATTGGATGTTAAACATAGAATTTCCACTTTTTGAAGATCTGGAAGACTGACTTCGGATGCATCCCTTTTCGCAGGATATGCTGGTTCCCGTGTACCGCGTCGGCGAGGCGCTCGAGCTGAACGAGCGCGAGTTCGAAGTGTACCCCATCTGGCTGTGCCCGCACCGCCTCTACAAGGTGCCCCAGAAGGGCGTCATGGTCACGCCGGAGCCAGGGTACGAGAAGCACAAGCGCCCGGGCGACACGGCCGCAGCGCAGATGTACACCGATATCGGGCTTTATTACGCCCCAGGTACTACAGCAAGGTTTCTTGTTCGACGAAGGGTTTGGCGTGTTTGTTTTGTCGTGTGGAGCGTAATTGGAAGTTTGTCAGGAGCTGGGCTACGAGAAGCAAAAGCGTCCGGGTGACACCGCGGCCGCGCTAAGTTACACTGACATTGGCTTGTACTACGCGCCAGGTGCGATTTCGAAGATTTCGTTTTTCCGATGATCGCTCTTGTCATGTGTTCGTTGGTCGTTGGGAGAATTCGTGGAGTTCGGCTATAAGAAGCACAAGCACCCGGGAGACACCGCTGCAGCACAGCTGTGCACCAACATCGGGCGTTCTTATGCGCCAGGTTCCATTCCGGAGATTTGGTCTTTCCGATCTTGGCGTTATCGTTCTTGTCGTCTGTTCTTTTCAAGTAGGCCGTATCCGTGAAATTCGCGCCTATAAGAAGGACAAGCGCCTGGGAGACACTCAAATGTACACCGACTTCGGACTTTACTACGCGCCAGGTGCATCTACAAAGATCTGCTCTTCAAATCTTGGCGTTACCGCTCTTGCTGGTCTTGTCGTGTGTTATTTTCAGTGGGTTGTATTTGGGAAGTTTGGCTGCGAGGACACACTGTCGCAGCGCAGATGCACACCGACATCGGCCTGTACTTCGCTCCGTCGAAACTTTGCTGGCTTTTTCCGAAAGCTCTTCCAACGTGTGCTTATTTGAGTGGGGAAATTGAGTCCCATTATGGGGAGCCCGGCAATGAGAAGCACAAGCGCCCGGGGAGATGTTATGGCCGCCCAGATGTCAGCGACATTGGCTGTATTATGCGCCTAGGAGGTATAAATGACATTGTCGGGAGTACGTACTAGCAGCTGTCGCCTGCTTCTTGTTGATGCTATTGCTCCCTTCGGGATGTGTACAAGGCGTTTCTCTGAGTTCTAGTCGCAGGCGCCTGCATCCTGTGTGACGTCATCGCTCCACCCTTCCTGACGTCATCAACTCCTCCGTACCAGCCCCGTGCTCCACGGCGAGCTGTACGATGGCGATCGTCTCGAGACCACTGCCAGCCGCCTGCACCTTGCTGACGTCATCGCTCTTATTTATCGACGCCATCGCTCTGGATTTCCTGACGTTATGGCTCCCTCCGCTGACGTCTTCGTCCCCCCCGTACAGGCCCCGTGCTGCGCGGTGAGGTGTACGACGGCGTGTCGGCGTGCAAGCGCATGGAGCAGTGGCTCATCCAGAACCACTCGTTCCAGGCGCTCTACGCGGTCACGGAGCTGACCGAGAAGGACTTTTGGGTCATGTTTGACCAGACGCTCTACAGGTACGACATTCGCTCTTAGCGTCTGTTATGTTTGTTTTATCTCGTTTGTGATCTTTGGAAATCAATGCGATTGCGAGCCCGCTGAGAAGGACTTTTGGGTCATGTTTGACCAGACGCTCTACAGGTACGACATCTGCTCTTAGCGTCTGTTATGGTGGCTTGAATCTCTTGTTGACTTGCTGATTCTTCTGTCTTTGATGCGACTGTGAGCCCGCTGTGAGGGACTTCTGGGTCATCTCGACCAGACGCTCTACACGTACGACACTTAACATCAGAGCTCTCACTATGTTGCCTTGCCCTCATTAACCTGCTGGCTGTGTCCTAGAATTGATGCGAGTAGGAAGCGTATTGAAAAGGACTTTCGAGTTCACATTCAACCCGATGCTCTGTAGGTGCGATATACAGGTTTAGCGCTCTTACGGTTGTTTACAATCGGACTTGCGTTCGTGTAGACCTGTTGATTATGGCTCGAATCTCGGGCAGTCATGAGGTCAATGTAACGGAGTAAGGGTCATCTTCGTCGTATTGTTGGGACAAATCATTTGTTTCAATAGAGCTTTAAAAGGATCCATTGATATCTGACAGTTGTGAATGTACCTCTACTCGAGCAATTGTTTACTTCTCCGCCAGCGCCTCTGTCCGTCGTTACGAAGTTTTGCGAAGGATATTACCTGAAAGCTCGGGTCTTCTGTCTTGTGTTCGAACATGCTCATGTGGTAATCATCTCCTGATGACGTGATCAGAAGCGGACAAGGTGCTCATCACAGAATCCCGATCTGCAGGAACTGCCGCGTCAAGTACAAGGCGCAGGGGACGTTCATGGGCGTGTACTACAAGTCGGCCAAGGGCCGCAAGTCGGAGGCTGACGTCCTGAGAGAGGAGAAGGCGGCTGCGGAGAAGGAGCGCATTCAAGAGGTTTAGGCTTCAAAGTGTAACGAGACGGATTGTCCCAATCTGATCCAGCAAAAGTGTGAGCTGGAAGTGGGGTCTGAGCTTGAACTGGGGTGTGAGTGTGTGGAACTGACTCTTTAAGAAATTGGACAGAAGGAATGACAAAGTGGGCTCCTTGCCGAAGCCCGCTAGTTTTGAAAGAATGGGGCGTTGTGCTGGTGGACGTGGTTTAGAAAAGGGAGTCATGTGCGTGTTGAATGGTCTGAGCCAATGCTATTTCGAATAATAGAAGAGTACGGTAGGAGCAGTCTGGATTCGTTTCAACGACGGAGCGCGTCCGAGTACAAGGCCGTAGTCGATTCATCCTTTGTAGAGCTTTTAGGAGGTGTTCGTAGGACGGATAACAGTCGTCAATGGAATAACCGTCGAGCACTGTTAGGGCGCAGAGTTGCGTGCAGTACATGAACTGCAGCATCAGCAGCACTGCTACTAGCCTAGTTCACAAGTCAGAAAAGGATGCGACTTGACATTGCAAGCTCGGAAAGTCGGAAGAGTCAGATGCTTTTGCTTGCATGTTCTTCCAGTGCCCAGCCGAGAATACTGTCAAGTTTGAGCACACTATTCCTCATCGGACTGACTTATTATATTGAGGAGGCTGCTCAATATTTAACGGAAGGCTTCAGCACCGCGCATTGGCTGCATCCAGGCAATCTGATGTAGCTGTCCTAATAGGACGGCAGCCATGTGACGCGAGCAACCTAGCTGCTGACTCTCGATCAGATTTCAGAATCTACACAACACATGAATGATTTCAGAATCTACACAACACATGAATTTGCAAATCTCGAAAGAGAGTTACGCGGTCAGAGATCCTTCACATGCTCCACATGCGACGTCGGGTAGTGGTTTTGAGCAATATTGAGCTTCAGCGAGCTAGAAATCGGAGCCGGCCGTACCTATATTAAACTTGCGCGGCGGCACGATCGTTACTCTCGATCTAAATATACTGTGTACGTTAAAGCCATGATATGAATGAGGTGCCCGCGTCGACAATACTACATAGAACAATTTTATATGTTCCATGGAACTTAGGTACAATCTTTGCATGCGATATCATGAGCCCGCTGCCAGTTGATTTGCTGTCATGGTACTGATCGAGCCAAATATGCAGTTGCAAGCCAGGCATGTGCTCTTCAGTATATCATCGACTCACTGTCAGCCGATCGGGCCAGTGGATCACTGGTTAGCAGTTACCTACTTATTCAAGACGGGTTCGTTTCGCAAGCAGCGTTTTGCAACGATTCTATCCCAAACGAGTCGGGAAGCTTCCGCCCGTGGTTTATTACCATCGCGCCTATACGCCCTTTCAGCGCCCGCAGGATCGGACCTGAAAACGGTAAAATCGTGTGCACTCTAATCAGCCGCGCGCTGAGTTCATTAGCTACCTTGAAAGATGTACACGTACTGCTATAGCTTAAGGTCTGTAAGCCAGCTAGCACCGCGCACCTCAAAACCTTTGGCTCAACACTAGAGCCGCTACTTCTTTTCATAGAACACCATAAGTAGATACTTCTGCCCAAGAAACGCGCCGCCTATTCCGAATCCGATCGCATCTGTACAGATCTCTCATACAGTAATAGTCTGAACGGCTCACTGCGGACCTTCGCATCTTAGCACTCTGTTCGCACACACGACAGACATTTTGACCATTCCGCCCGTTACTCCTCGGATTCCGCTGGAGCGTCCGACGCCGAGATGCAGGAACAGTCCTGGCTGGTTGCCCCGTCTTCTGATCCTAAGCCGCTCTCGCTGCGGCTCGAGTCGCTCTTGGACGCGGCCGCGACCGCGGGCGCGCGCGCGGGCGCCTTTTCGGCGCACATCGCGTCCTCGAGGAAGCGCACGTCGTCCTCATCTAGTTCCTCGTCGTCTTCTTCGTCATCGTCCTCGTCGACCGACCAGTCGCCGCCTGCGGAGGAAGGTTGCGTCAGCAAGCGTCAAACGTCCGAGTATGTAGCAAAGTGGACACACTTTCGAATTCGAGCCAGTTGAACTGCCGTTGTCTTAGTCGTCCTCGTCATATCTCACCGATGAGCCGCGGCTTGCGGACAGAGGTTGGGTACGTATCGCGGATTGACCTGATGTGAAGGGCGACAAACTAAGTGCTTTGGAATCGTCCCAAGTCCGATGAAAAAGTCCCAAGTCCGATACTGCTAGCCCTAATTTATAGATGTCCTCGGAAGTGCGTGCAGAATCTCCTTAGCAGCCATTCAAATGCATGGTCAAAGCAACCAAGAAACAGCTTCGAGAGCCGTCCAAACGCGCGCTTCTTGCCTTACGAGACAATGGACATCGGAGAAATTCAAATCAATACCGTCCACGGTCCTACTTTCTGTTCGTTGTTAACAGGTTGATCATGTCCGAAAAGGGGCCGCCTAAAAGGACGTCCGATAAAGAAGCTCACCCGTGGTTACCAGTACATCTACCGGCACGTCCAGCCCCACGGCCGCCTCAACCGTGCCCCGGTCTCTCCGGACCGCGGACACCAAAAAGTCGCCCGTCCGGCTCGTGAACAGCGTTCCGTCCAGGTTCCGCACCAGCACTCCTGCCGTCCGACATTCCGCTTCCGCTTCCGCTTCCGTTCCGCTCCCAGATGCGCCGTCCGTTCCCTCGTCGGCCTCACATCGATTTGTCGCGCCCTTCGTCCCGCTCCCCGTTCCAATCTTGGTTCCGACGTCCGTCCCGGTTCCGGTGTCCATTCCGGCATCAGTTCCGGTCGGAGTTCCGTCCTCCTCCCGGAGCAGCTCCATCAGCGCTCGCGGAATGACTGCCATGAAACCGGACGACGAGAAGACGGTCCCGACCGGCCGCCGCCGGCGGGTGACCTGGTACGCACCCTCGCCGAAGCGGGTCTGGATGACGGCGCACTGGAGGCCGCGGTACGTCACGATGACGTCAGCGTTCTGGAGGGCGTCAAGGATTGGGAGGACCTCTTGTGTCCAGCGCCAGCGGTGGATGTCCGACGTGAAGAAGGCGTGCATGCTGCGGTGGGGGGAAAGGGGGGAGTTAGTATCAACCCTCACAATGGATGCTGCGGCCAAAGAATGTTCTATAGAATAGGTTTAGTTAAAGAGCAAGGTTTAGTACTGGGACGGGTCCCGGACGGGTATGGTTAGTACGGTGGTTAGGGTGGGTATGGGTGCGGAGCGGGTGATTATTAGGTCTAAGTTTTTAGTGTTTAAGCTTCGTTCTTACTAATACTTGAGCTTACTAAAGCTATTCTAGAGAAGTAAGTCTTATCGGCCAAAGAGTACATTTCGATGATTTTAGCGGAACGTTCCTATTGGAAAGTTGGCAGACGTTGTCCACGCCGAACAGCTCGTTCCAAGTGTGAACGAATCCAATCGGTTTGTCCTCCATGGGATGGCCTCGATTCGCGTTTGACTGGTGAAAGCGCTGAGGGTAGGCTAGTGAGAGCTTGAAATTGTAGGTTCTAACATTCTTTTCCCTTTATCAAGGAACAGTGGGACTTGTAAAGAGCTGGTGAGGCGAAAAAGGGGTTGAGTTTCATGAAAGCAACGTATAATCAGTCGGCCTGAAGGGAGTGATAATACAATTGATCCTTCATTTTGAGATAATGGACAAGATAGAACAGTAAAGTATTCCTAACTTTAGAGTGTTTCTTTAAAAATAAGGTAGACAGTTATCTATCTTCAGAATAAGATGTCTCGCATGGAAAGTCTATAAGTTCCCAGATATCAAGGGAAAAGAATGCCATTGATAGGTTAACGTGGGAGAGACTAGCTGTCCGGTAGCTGTAATTGTGAAAGTAAGCTTCAAAATGGGAGCGGAAGCAAATCAAAAGCTCGTAGTTCGAGTAGGTAATACCGCATTCAGAGCACCCAATCAGGAGGTTAATTCTGTGTGCATAGTTTGGAAATTCCAATCTCAGATGCAGAATAAAGAAGAGCGGAAATATTATCCTGAAAATGTACAATTGACAGATGGCAGATACTATCTGCAAGACCTTGCCAAGTTCCAAACCGCCAACTGACTGAGCTGGACAAGTGCAATATCTAGGTTCATAAGACAGACAGTAGCATTTTGATAGACAATCAGCGAACTTCAAGGACAATTCCACACTTGAATGGCAAGTAGCAGACCTGGAAAGCAATCAGCAAAAGCTGCCCAAGGAATCCAGAGAGAAGAACAGGTCTGCTGTGGATCCAAGACGGAAGAGAAACTGAATGAAAAGGGAAAGCAAGGCATGTACTCTGCTGAGTCATTAAACTGAAACACAGGGTAAGAAATAGGTGAGCTGAAAAGCAAGAAGCAGTCACTGGCTATCAAAAGACAAGAATGGGGGAGTGACTCACGGGTCGATGATGTAAGCATCGCCTTGTATCCGTAGCATGTGGGAGGGGTTGGAGTCGTCGAGCAACTTGGCATGCACGATGCCGATCGTTGCAGCCATGTAGTTCCATTTCCAGGACTCTTCCAGGGTTGCTCTACAGAAACTAGAGCGGTAGCATTGGAGGGCCCAGAGGAGGTCGCATGTAGCCAGCGCGTGGTAGCTTTTATTCACCTGAAAGAAAGGACCACTGTCTTTCGTGACTCCGACGAGTTACGTGAAGAAAGAACATTCTTGGCGAGAGGCGAAATGATATCTTGGAGGGGAGAAAGTGATTTGTGACTGCTTGAGGAAGGTTTAAGACTCGTCTTCCTGAATCTTCTGGTGGGGATACAAATCCATTTCAGTTGCTCGGAAAAGGTAGAAAGAAAACATTCAAGAGGCCTTCTCTCAAAGGATGTTTTGCATACATTTGTTTGTAGGCCTTGAGGGGAAGAAGTAGATACAGAGCCGTGTCTTCAGAGGGGTCCTGTTGGCCGAGAAAAAATGGAAGATTGAGCTTGTGAAGAAGGATATTTGGAGGAAGAAAAAGTCTTCAGACAAAAATGCTTTTGGAAGCTTGACATCAGCTTTTTTTGGCGATCCGGGTGATTAGCAGCCAAAGCAGTCAAGCCTTAAGAAGCTGAACTTGATCTTGATCTTTGACCTGAGGTAAGAATGTCTGTGCTTTTGTTCAGTTTTGAGCATCATCTTTTGGGCCAGAACTTGGGGTGAACAGAAGAAAGTGATGTGGATAAGAACAACAGGATGAGCTTATCCCAAGCACATGTTAGGATGATCACAAAGGAATATATCCATCGTAGAAATAAACTCTTTCAAGGCGTTGGAGCGTAGCTTTCCAGATGGGAATGGAAAGGAAAGGTTTGACTGCTTGCAATTCTGAGAACAGAAGGATACCCCCCGCTTTGTGGGGATACAGCTGGAGAGAAAGTGCGTTTCTTTGTATGCTCTTTGACAATTGGGGGGCATACTTGTAGCATATTTATTCCTTATATAGGATTCAATTTCGTGATGACCGTTTCTTTGTTGTTGTGAGGGTGTCCAAATTTTGACTTGTTGAAGTGCGGGAGTGCCCGTTATTGATACCTTGGCAATTATGCACTTCTAACCATCGCCTTAGTCACCTTAGTCAGAAGCACACTATGCAACAGGCCTGTCATCAGCAGCCTAGCTGAACATAGTCAACTGAGCTCATCCCGGCAAGTCCAGTTTACCTTCACTGCATACTAAGGACTGGATAATTGGTATAGACTCCTGGACCAACAGCTAAGCTGGACATCCTGAAATAAATTTAAAGCTGAGCAATCCAAATGGAATCTAATAACTACATTTCTGTATTACATACCATAATGGAAGCAAGCATAACTGCATTATGCCACTACGCTCATAGTGGCAATGCTCTGTGCACATTCTAAAGAAGTTTTCATTGCCCAGTCAGAAGTTAGATGTCTATGTTCTAACTAGTGTGTCTAGGTTGTGTGCGCACAAAAACAAGTGGTCAAGGAGTGGTCACATCCTTGCTGTGCCCCGTCGCACTTCATGTTGTATGTAGAGAAAGGCCTCAAACAAAACGAATGACAAGTACATGAGCCTTGAAGTGTTCATTCAACAGGCTGACTTACCTGGGACATCTGGCACAAGTCCTTAACCGGCAAATGTTGCAGGACTCGAAGCTTCAGCTCCCACGGCAGCTTATCCAGGCCAAGTGTGGACGTTTCCAGCTGCTTTCTCGATGGCGCCACACAGGAATGTGACTGCCGAACACTGCTGCTTGGAACATGCGCTTCGCTCCTGCTCCGGATTTGAGCTAGGTCCTTGGTAGGAGGCGTCGTCGGCCCCAAGGCGACATCCATCAGATGCACCGAGCTAGATCTCCTGAAGCGTTTTGTTACGCGCACCGCACCCGCTTCGTCCATCTCGTCCGATGCTCTCCTCTTCTTGGAAGCACTCTCCAGCATCAAGAAACACTCTGTGACAGCTTTCTTCCCCATCGCAGCCTCTTCAGAGGAGCTGCTTCCCTGCTGGCACTCCCAGAAGCTGCTCACAGTCACAGCTGCAGCTGTCATGGCTGCTGCCATGCTCACGGCGTGATGTGACACAATCTGCGCCGCCACAGCGATCTGCCGGAAGCGCCCCTGAGGTGCCTGCTCCACGCACCCGCGGATGAGCGCCATGAGCGCAACTTGGGTGCCAGCTCGGACCTGCCCAACCGCCGCTGCGGCAGAGAGTTTATTGCGCGCTGCTAATTCTGTCACTGTGTCATACCACGTGAAGCCCTGCATTCTCTGCGAGTCTGCGGCACAGTCTGCTCAAGATTTGCGGGGGCTTGCAAGTGCGGGGTGGCGCCGCCGTCCTTATAGCCGGTCATCCGTTTCCAGCCCCGCGGCTGATCCCACTCTTCACGGTAATCATACGACGGAGGGCCGCAAATGCCTACGTGGCAGTCTTGGAAGCAATCCGCTCTGACATTGCACTTACTTTTGGGGAGCTTCTGCATCCGCCGACCGATGGTCCGAACTTGTCACTGCGTCACGCTTGAGAAAATCAGAGAAGCTGCAGTCCGCGTTTTGCGGCAGCCGGGTTGACCCCCAAGCGACTTACGGCGTCAGACCATCATGATCATACGGTAGGTACTCTAGCTTGTACACTTTGCACGCTACAGAATCACGATTCACCATGGAGTCCACTTCAAGGTTTTGCATGGCTGGAGCATCAGAGTCCCCGGTCACAGAAGGAACACGTCACACTCAGTCATCGCCAGTCTGGCCGCTATTCTCGAAATTGACGTCGGCGCGAAGACCGACCGCCGGGACTTGCCGACCAAGTTGCACGTTGATGGGCCAAACTGACCTAGAATTCTTTAGAGGTCGTGGTTCAAGGACAGTCGCTACCTATTTGTTGCATTAGTTGCCTACGTGATGACGGTAAATAGCTGTGCAGCGTGCTGTGCTCCTTGCCCCAGGGGCCAACTGGCAACAACGAGTCCCCGTCACGGTGCCGTAGAGGATAAACGGCAAGCGGGACAGCCAGTTGCTGATTGTACCCCTAAAAGAATTCTGATTCCGTGATTGTTGTGAAGATTAGGTCGCAGTTAGAAGCGCCGCTTGACAGACGGCATACTTTGTTCCGTAAATATTCGGGTTTACCGGGAAACCCCGGATCTCGCGCAAGAAACCGTTTCTTTCCCAATATATCCACACTAATAAATATCCAATATTTGCCGGGCTCGGGCCCCGGGGCCCGGGCGGTGGGAGGGGACGGAGCATTTTTAACTACTTATAATCATCATAGCGCCGAGCTCTTCTACCGGTAAGCCAGGGATCTGGGGCTCCGACAGGTGACAAGTCGGGGATTTTCTAGATGCATACTCAAACCTGCCTGCTTTCGCCAAGCTACCGGTACATCATAGTCCGGGTTTTATTGCACGGTGCACCCCAGGGGCGAGGCAGCTAGCTCGGATATGTCTCGCCTGTTGCAGTCGGACGTGCAGGGTGAACACGCATTGGCCCCCTTGTCCGATCCGATTTTACACGGTACACACTGCACAGCTTTTCCCAGCTGTCCGGTCCCGGTAGAAATTTTTGAGGAATTCATGGAAACAGAAGATAACCTCCAACCACCAGGTTTCGAACCTAAAATAGCCATATCGCCCCGCACAGCGGCGCCCGGTTGCACAGACTGTGAGGTCCATGCTTACGGTACAGGTACGGGTATGCCTTAATTAAGTTGCATGCTTGCGCTGCAAGTCGGACTACAGCTGTACACAACCGTGCAGTACTAATACGGTAGTGTATGTACGGCATTCAAAGCTGCCAGGAACATGCTCGCGCGTTCGAGCTGCAACTTCTAATTCTTATGAACTTCCATGTGCGTGACATGGTAATATGCTGCCACCATTCACTTAGCGTCCGAAATGCAACAGGCAATTCGCTTGTAGTAGTGATGGCATCAGTGCTCGATCATGATGCAGCCTGCTAATAAACCTATTAGCAACATGACGGTCCGGCCCAGCCGGAGATATCATATGCAGCTTCTCCTTCAAAGCAATCATTGAACATGCGGGCCAGCAGCACATGCTTCTTTGTGTCAGTAGTTGCGATGTGCAATTGTGGCTGCAATTTGGAAAAATGGACCAAGTCACTAAGTCTGTACCATGGGGTTGGACACTAATCTAACAAGAGAAGATATTTTAAAGGTAGAGTATTAGGACAACAATAGAATATAAGCGTAATGCCAAAAAGGCATGTTTGGACCTTCATGGGCTCATCCACAAGTAACGTTAAGTCAGCAGACCAAGTGTCCGCTTTGCGGTAGAAAGGCTCGAGGCAGGGATGACGACGTTAGCATGGGACCAATGCTTATGAAGGCATACGCTGCGCACAGTTTTGAAAAAGCACTCACTGTCGTCATCAGAATGCGCTGAAGCAATGCACCGAAGTGATACAAAAGCAAAGATACGGTCGTGGTATGCTTCAATGCACAGTTTTCGAAGCAGGCCAAGGCCCTTCATGTGTTCCGACCACGACGAACGCTCCACTTGTCATTTCAGACGACACTTCCCCAAAGTATTACCCCTGCAAGAGAGGTAGACAAACTCATTGACTTGTACCCCAAAAAGGATGACTTGCCAAAGTACTCCAGAGTTCTTTGCTTACACACTAACAAACACTAAGGGACCTTTGAAGCATATGGCAAACATCAACTACCATACACTCATCACTTGCAGACAGTCCTTGTAGACAATCCTTGTAAAGGCGAAAGCTAATGCCTTACCTCTTCCATACGATCCGTTTCCTTGGCTTGGGCTCCTGTACCGTCTACCAAGATATCGCTAGGCAGTTGGCCCGATCGCAAGGCCTGCAATACGATTCAGATTGCAAGTCGCTTGAGTCGTCGATGATCAGAAACTCTCACACAGACGGCTGTGCAACCCTCACATGTCCAATAGGCACCGATGTAGAGAAAAGCCGACAAAATGAGAAAACAAACGTTCAATGGCCCAGCCTGCCTGCTTACGGCTCTGCGAACTTAGCTCCAGTTCGCAACCTGAACGCACAAATGGAGCTGTACCCTTAAATGCAGCACCTTTCGCAGGCAACATAACGGAAATCATCAGCTCGACTAGTAAATCTCAAAAGTGCGAAGAATTGGCAGAAGGTACGAAGACGAGAGAATTGAAAGGAGTGACGGGCAACACATTCGCTACACTTAGCAGCAGTGATTCTTGAAAAGCAGTGGGCCAATCGAGCCGCAATCAAGAATCTGTGAGCAGCCTGTTGTAATCGGTGGCCGCTTGATGCAATGCGATGCAATCGCCATTGGGCTCTTGCAGCATAGGCACACTCAGTTTGCAAAATTTATTTGTTTGCTGAAGAATTCTTCATGTGTCAAAGCGGGTGGCACATCCGTCTCATAACGTCACTGCACTGACATGACAGCAGTGCTCACGAGAAAAGTAGACCAAGGTCGACAACCATCTTAACGAGTTGCGGCTCCCCACGGCACTCTCAGCTCCAGTATAAGGCATCGAGTCTCAACAAGCAGATACAAGGGGATCGCAACTCCGTGTCGACGAGTAACACTTCCAGGAGACAAGAAGGAAGTGGAGCAAATGTCAGGCCCACCTTTTCAAGACGCGTCACCTCTTCCAGGGTCTGTGCAGTGGCGATTGCAGCCTGCCAAGAGGAAAAGGGTGACGTCAGTGCTGGTGTCTCGGATCATTGGGCTTTCCTGTGGTTTAGGTGTCAAACGGGCTGACACATAAAGCGACAACAGACGCACTTGAACGACCGATGTTCCAAATAAGATTTCAACTCATAGCATGTTTAGTGGCGAAACGCGTCAAAAAGCTGCTGAAGACGTACTGGAAGCTGGTAGAAAGTGGAAACCAATGCGATTTCAGCAGTACTTTAGTACCATACGCGGACAACAAAAAACTGTGCTACTGGAATGGACCTCAACATGAGAGAGATACCGAAGGCTCAAGAGTCTTGCTAACGATTTCGTTAATCTGAGTAGCTTATTCCACTTGACCCCGCTGTTCCTTCTCGCTTCCAAGAGAAACCGTTCTTAAACTTCTGGGCAAATCAATGTACACAATCAAAAACGATTAACTGTGCTTAGCCTGCTCGCAACCAGTTCGTTATCCATAACAAGGACAAACAACACCAAAATCGACAGAACAGGAAGAAAAAACGGGCTTCAGTTCAGCTCTCCGCAGCAAACGCAGACGCTGAGCTAAGCTGTTCAACAGATGAACACGGCCAGAGACGCCAAACAAGACACGTAGACACGTAGACACGACTTCGATGTCACACCTCAGCCTGCTTCGCTTCTTTCCGTTCAACCGCGAACGGAACGGCTTACTTCGCTCATGAGCAGATCCCCAGTGCCTGATGATCGTCACAAATCGCAACATGCAGCTCTCGTCACCAACAGAGTCAGCCAACTACTCAAAAGCGAACGGCATATTCACCACCATAAAACTGTCGACAGTCGCGTTTCGTCTTGCAACAAATATTCGTGGAACGCCATACCCAAGGAAACCGGTTCGGAAAATCAAACTGACCGCGAGCGCCTCACCTTGATAGCTGTAATCTGTTCTGGCGTGGGGCCCGTTTTCTTCGGCTCCTCTGTTTTCTCCGCCCCCTCGGTCTCGATGCCCTCCCCGGGCACAAACGTCTTTGCCGCCTCGGCCTGCTCCTCTGCCGACCCCCCAAACGCTTTTTGCGCCTCAAGCCGTTCCTGCACCAAGGTAGGAACGTACAGAGGTTCTGCTTATTTTCAAAAAGAAACCGGTGCAACGATGAAGGAAAGGTCTGGTGTTCGCCGCCTCGCCTGCTCCTTTGCCGAACCCCCAAGCGCTTTCTGCACCTCGAGCCGTTCCTGCACCCAGGCATCACCGTATAAAGGTTCTGCTTATTCCAAGGAACACCGATCAAGAAAAGGTCTGCATAGTCAAACGCGTAATCGCCTGGTAAAAAATCGCAAGCATGGCCACCGAAGAAGTTGTACCAAAAGTGGGCGTTGTAAGCGCGCTTGCAATCGGACGACTCGGTCCACCCAACTGGCCATCGCCAAAGCGGTGCAAGAAGGTGGATGGCTGTGGAAATGATACTGTCGGCGTTGGATTCGCCATCCAACAAGCCCGTATACCCAAGTGATATTCTGGGAGCTCGCTGGAACAACCTCAACGAATGACTCCGGCTGCAACATTCCTGATAATCATGCTGGCGCATGAACCTCGTGATCCGTTCGCTCCGGACCAAAATAGGGACAAAGCATGTCAAAGCGGGCGTGCCATGCATGGCTAACGAAGGTCTTCGTCTTGCTGAAATCGTGACTACAGATTGTCAATGCCTTTAGCCCTAGCGGCTGATGTCACTCAAATGTCAGAGCCCAAACCACAAGTCTGGACTGAAGAAGGCCAGGTCGTTCAAAAGGTTTGATCGATGCTCTTACGACCACTGTACATGCTACGGAAGTGTAGTGTCGACTTAGAGCTTCTGGGTTCTTGAGGACTCGCGAGCCAGAGGTCTGATGTGCGGATGCGTCGAATGGTGACTGCCGTTTCTAAAACAGAGGGAGGGCTTCGAGAAACACAGACCGTCAGCGTCTTTCCGTCAATTTGAAGTATTTGAAGTCGACATTTCGTTGTATTCAAAAGAGCTCCACAAGAACCCGACCGTCAGCCTCTCACCGGTTGTTTGAACTGTCCGCACTCGAGAAGTCGCAGTCGCAGTAAGAAGAGCTTCAAAAGAACCAGACTGTCGGCGTCTCACCTTTTGTTTGATCTTTTTGAAGTCGAGCAGCCGCAGGCCCGGACACCGGTGGATGACGTACAACCGGTACTGCGGTTTTTTCGTCACCTCGTTGTCTAGAAGGCTCAGGAATTGCAGTTTTGGGAGGGTGGCGAGCGGGTCTAGGTCGGGGAGGTTGACAAGCTTGTTGGTCGTCAGGACAAGCGTCGTCAGTTTTGGAAGGGAAGCTGCACAGGAAGACGCTTGACTTCAGGGCCTGCTTAATGCTTGTATGCTCGCCGTAGATCTTTGGTGAAATTTCCACAATTGAAACAGGGCGAAACGATTTTGAGGGGATTGACGATCTTATCAAGTGGTAGGGTGAATACTGACAGATACAAGAGCAGCTGCATATTTGAAAAGTGTGGAGACGCTCGCGAACGTGGGGGACCGCCTCGTATGACTCCGTGCTTCTTGCCGAAACGAAATGCTTGAAGCTTGCCCGTTGTCAGGACGCACGTCAACCATTCTAGGAAGCTTCAAGCACGAAGCACCTGCGGTGGACAAACATTGTGATTGCAGCCTGATTCCTCACAAGCCCCCTTCAGCCCCTATCCCTGCCCGCAGATATGTCTTTACCCCCCTCCTCAACCGCAGACTGCCTAAATTGCTACAACAGTTGGAAACAGAGGCGTACGAAGCATGAGGCAAGACGCAGATTGGCAAAAGCTGGTCCCGGTAGCTAACAAGGTGCCACCTTGTGACAAGCAAACAGGAGTGTGACCACAGTCACACCTATATGTCCTAGGCAGAGACACCAAGGCCAGCAGGAGCATTCACGAAAGACCCGAGTCTGCAGCCTACTTAACATATCAAACACGTCCTATTGAGGAGTATGTACCTCCAGTTCTACGACTCCGCATGCTATGCGCCAAGGATATGTGGTGACAAATAGAGTCGCCCTGGCGTTGAATTCAATTGCACTTGCGCTAAATCCAATTGCACTTGGTACAAACAATCGGTTTCCAAGCATGCCGTCCAAAATTCATTATCCAGGTAAGCAATCCCTCAAAACCTCATACAAAGAGACCAGGAACCTCTTGTGCAACGCTTCATTGATGCTCCGTTGACCGCAGCGAACCTTTATTTGCTGTTACGTCCACTGGTAAATTACCATGTTTGTGCTTTGCTTTGATCGATGATATGGACTTTGAAGATTGGCTGACCTCACCTCCGAGATTTGCATGGAGCCTTGCTATTCGGTTGTTGTTGGCTAGGAGCGTGCTGAGTCTCCGGAGTAGAGGGAAGCCCTCCAGTTTCACTATTTCATTATCCGAAAGGTCGATGCTGTCAAATTGATCCTGCCACATCGATGTAAAAATTTATTGATAAGAGTTGCAAGAATTGCCGCCAAAGTTGATGACCAAGCAATACGATGATAGATCTCAAAGAACCAGCGGGGAAAGCAGACGATGGCACGGCCACTTCATATTCTTCTGACCTATTGCTGGTGGCGTTTGTGACCGCATAACGAACCTGAAGTCAACGAACAGGTTTGCATCAATGGCCCTAAGAACCTCAAGCAGATGGAGCACACCAAACAGGAGAATGTGGACCAGGACTGCGCCCCAACAAAGATCAATAGGAAGGGAGGCCACAGGCAAGGGGTTCATTGTACATATTCAACCGCCACTGTCATGCTGACGGTTGCTGAATGCGGAAAGATTCACTTGACAGATAATCAACGAAACAACTGAAAGTTTGGGAGACTGACCTCAGTGGCTCCGAGGTTCTCCACGACAGCAATTTTGCTTCCTGCAAAAGTGGCTTGGTG
Organism: Klebsormidium nitens; assembly: GCA_000708835.1. Taxonomy (NCBI): domain Eukaryota; kingdom Viridiplantae; phylum Streptophyta; class Klebsormidiophyceae; order Klebsormidiales; family Klebsormidiaceae; genus Klebsormidium; species Klebsormidium nitens. The sequence continues at coordinate 43,757 of DF237621.1, forward strand.
GTAGGATGAAATTCGACGTCCCCAAACTCGAAAAGCATCGCTTCAGGCAGAACATGCCTCCAAATGCAAACGCTTGCGAAGCGCAGTCATTTGAAGACTGCGAGCTCAGGTGCAAATTCTTGATGGAAAAGAGGCCCTGACCCCCTTCTTCAATCCCCTTACGACAATTAAAACCGCAGGGTTAAATGAAGCATTTAGGGTTTGACCAAACAAAATCTCACCAATGCAATCTGCTCCTGGTATCAGCAATTGGCTACATCTGGTAGATTCTTACAATTCATGACTGAAGTTGACTCCTTGTCATGCCAACACGAAAATCATGAGAGCCGCTGGCATTCTCCCCTTCTCATTCAGAACGGACCATTACCAGAATCCAAAGATATATACTTCTGCGCATGCTTGAGAGATTGATGGAGAAAGATCCATGTTTTAGAAAGCATCCAAACATTCACGACCGCGTTGCCTAACTCAGTCATCAATTTTCAGATATGTTAGGAACTGCGCATTGGAGACCTACTTACCACGAAGATCAAGCTCCCGCTCCTTGACTGCATTGAAGTACTGGGGCGACTGCAATATCAAGTCTGCAGTAAGTCGGACCATGATCCTCCGTGTTTATCAAAAGGTTTGGCAAATGCAGAACACAGGCCTACCTAATTGAAAAACGACCTTATCTGAGGTTTTGATTACCTGCCTAGATTGGATCACCTAATCCAAATTCCTACTTCCACTGATTGCTGCTCCTAATTTTCGAGCAACGAAGGGCTGAGCAGGAAGAAGCACCAAAATTGATCGCCCCAGGGCCTTGCTGCCTACCTATTTTCTGCTTTGCCTGTACCTACTGTGAAATCTGACTGACATCGACTCATGGACTTTGAGAGTGAGTCTTCAGGCATTCTCTGTCGAACCATTGGCATTGCTCTCAAGTGAGTGTGAATAC